>JAOXJP010036639.1:0-16582 GCA_025762735.1 Platanus orientalis
GGATTCGTGTAGCCGACCCCAAATAGTTGGGATAAGGCTGTTTGTTGTTGTTGTTGCTATTAGCATATTATTTTTATTTCATATTCTACCTAGTCTTACATAAGATATATTTTTCTAATAGTTTTGAAATCGTCTCTAAATTACACTTTAATCATTTCTTGTTTGCTTCCCCAATCGCTCTCTAATCGCTTCTTGTTTTTCATTTCCCAATGATTTAGTAAGCTTCGCTTCCCACTTCTTGCTTTCACATCGCTTCTCGCTCTAGTAACTATGGGCTAGTCTATAGGGAGACTATTCATATACATAATTTATCTACGTATTCTGATGTTAGCTAGTTCATTTGCAGCATAATTTGTGTTTCTTGGGATCCATTTGAATGAGATGTTCAAACTTCAAAGATGATTCAAGAGAGCATACTTCCTTCATGATGTCAGCTAAACTTCAAGGGCCTTGCCTCCAGAGTTCATCAATCCAATTAATGTAACCGAATGACACAGGATAATAAGCTAAGAGATGGCTTATTTCTCTGCAGACAATTTTAGTGGGTGTCAGACCTTAAGCCACCAATCTACTTAAAACCAATTGGTGATAGGAGAAGGAAAACTCAATTCTTTTACGGCATTCAACATCGCACCCGCATACCTGTTTCTAGAGTAGTCGCAGGAAGCGGCATTGTGAAATCCACCAATAATCACTTCATCACGATGACGCTCCTACGACTCGAACCCATGACCCCTGGCTTTGATACCAATTGTCGGACCTTGAGTCATCATTCTACTTAAAACCAATTGGTGATAGGAGAAGACAAACTCAATTCTTTTATGGAATTTGACATCACACTCGTAAGCTTGTTTCTAGAGCTGTTATAGGGAGCGGCATTGTGAAATCCACTAATAGTGGGTATTTAGGTTCTTGGGTGGGCTAGAATTAGGAAAACTGAAGGCTGTTTTGGTTATGTAACAGGGTTAATTCAATGCCAGGCTTGCCAGAAAATAGGGGACACTTGTGGGAGGTTTAAATCTGATAAAAAGTGTGGCTAGTGAGGTTCAAAACTGAGGTTGATTTAAGGGCTAGATTAAGTTCAGACCTGGGACAAATCCGGGCAGATTTAAGAAGGGAAATAAAGGCTGAAACAGATGCTGATGTGTACTCTGTTTTACAGGTGTCGCAGGTGTCTCTTTAAGGGAGATTTTGTGGTGTTGCGAAAATAACAAGGGTGTAGGGTTTGAGTATGCTGCAAGGCTTTGGAAGAGGTTTTCTAGGTTCTGAAATACTAGAACTGCGAAGTGGATAAGTGTGGGCCTATCGTAGGTAAGGAAGGTGAGGGTAGGGCTTTTAGTGAGAAAACAAGAAGGGAAGTAAGTAGCCGCAGGTTCTAGGGATGAGGGAAGAAAGGTTCAGATTGTGGGATGAGGTTTCTTTATGATTCTTGATTTAAATCTTGTGACCAGTGATGATTTTCATAGAAAGCAGCAAACAAATTTTAAAATCAAGGATAATATAGCAAGAATTAAAATGAGAGAACAAGAGGAGAGATGGATAGAAGAAAGAGAGAACATGTGAGATAGAAGGGAGGATTCCACGAAGGAGAGAATATGATGCCGTTCAAGGAAGAAGATAGATGTAGAGTAATTCCAAAACCCTTAAACAACGGTTAGATTTAAAGTGCGGAAGCAAAATAAAATCAAGAAGTGAAATTAGTACTTCAAGTAGCTCCGAAATAAGATAACATAGATAATAGAATCACAAAAATAGAGTTTAGAAGAATATATAATGAAAAAACAGAAAAAAAGAAGGAAAAAGACTCCAAAAGGGTATTTTTGTAATTTTGGACAGAAAATCCGAAAATTACCAAAATGCCCCTCTGACACGACAAAAAATTCAGAAAATTTTTATGGCCGTTTCTGACGTGTTCTAGGGTTCTACAGTTAAGGCAAATTCTTGATGGGATCTTTATAGCTAATGAATGTATTGAAAATAGGATATCATCGGGAATAAGTGAGGTATTATGCAAAGTGGATTTGGAAAAGGCATATGATCATGTGAATTGGAGATTCTTGAATTACATCTTACTTAGAATGGGATTTGGTGCAAAATGGAGGAGTTGGATATCCTTTTGCTTTCACTCTGCTTTCTTTTTAGTGTTAATTAATGGAAGTACTGCTATCTCTCTCTCCTTTAATGCTCTTGTTTCTTCCCTGGTTTGTTTTTGGCTGGTTTATTTTCTCCTCTTCCCCATCCCCTATTAAAACACACCCCAATTATTTAGCAAAAAAAAATTAATGGAAATCCTGCGGGTTTTTTTTAAGAGGTTCTAGAGGTTTTAGACATAGAGATCCATTATCACTGTTCTTATTCATAATGATATAAGAGGTATTAAGCAGAATGATTAAAAGTGCAGAGGTGGGATATCTATCGGGGTTTAAGGTGGGGAGGGGGTGACAATTTCTCATCTCCAATTTGCGGATCATACGATGATATTTTGTGATGGGGATTTGAGACAAATAGGTTATCTTAGATGTATTCTTAGGTGTTTTGAGGCAGCCTCAGGTTTGAAAATCAATTTGGCCAAGAATGTAATGTTTTGGGTAGGGGATATTTCTGATATTGAGAGCTTAGCTTGGATATTGGGATGTAATATTGGACATCTACCTTTTACTTGCTTAGGACTACCAGTGGGGGCAAGTTACAAATCAAAAGTAGTTTGAGAGCCTGTGATTGAAAGGATTTCATCTAGATTAAAATCTTGGAAAATACCACTGTTATCTAAAGGAGTCGATTGACATGGGTAAAGACAACCCATATCTAACTGCTACTTATCCCTTTTCACAATCCCAATGTCTATTGCTAATAGATTGGAGGTGATGTTGAAAAGATTCATTTAGGATGATGATCCAAACCACCATAGATCCCACTTAGTAGATTGAGATTCATGTTATAAGCCAATGATTAATGGGGGCTTGGGTATCAGGAAGATTCAAATTCATAACAAGGTATTATTGGTGAAATGGCTTTGGAGATTCGGGTCTGAGAGAGATAGGTTGTGGCGGAAGGTGGTTGTAGCTAGATTTGGGGAGAAATCTATGTGGGAGTCAAATAGAAGTTGAGGGAGACATGGTTGTAGGATTTGGAGGTCTATCATGGATGGTAAAGGAGATTTTTGGAAGAATATTAGGTTCAAGTTAAGATCGGGTGTGAACATTAGATTTTGGGAGGATGTATGGGTGGGGGAGCTTCCACTCAAGGATGCATATTCGAATATCTCTCGTTTGGCGTTAGACCCTCACTCATTGGTGGTAGATTGTTATGACTTCAATCGGAATGCTTGGGATCTGGGTTTAAGAAGGGATTTGAATTACTGAGAGTTAGGCGAATTACTCAACCTATTGGGGTCTTTAGGGAGCATATAGCCTATTCAAGATAGACTGGACAAGTGGTGGTGGAATCTCAATTGTAAGGGGCATTTCACTTTGAGATTATTCTATGTGGGGTTATCCAATTATCCAAGATTATCGATTCCCCATAAAGGAATTTGGAACTCTGATATACCATCTAGAGTCAGTTTCTTCATTTGGAATAGCTTCCTGGATAAAATACTAACTCAAAATCATCTTCAAAGTAAAGGTTGGAACTTGGCTAATAGATGTATACTTTACATAGAAGAGGAGGAATCGGTAAGTCATCTATTTATTTATTGCTCAACGGTTAAACTAGTATGAAATTTTTTCCTGTCTCAACTATAAATTCCTTGGATTTTCCCACGGCTATGGAAGGATCTCATAATGGGATGGCAGATAAGTGGACTTGGGGATCTTTCCATGTCCTTATGGTGTAGCATTCCATGGGCCATTTGTTGGGGTTTGTGGAAGGAAAGAAATAGTCGGATTTTTGATGACAAATTTCAAAGTGATCTGGAGGTGGTGGGTGACTAATATATACAAAATGTTGAATGAATGGGCCTTGGTTTGGGCTAACTTTGAGGTGGGGGAATGGGATGTCATTTAGGGGAGGGGGGACTTGATTCCTGTAGGAATTAGTTAGAGAGAAGAAAAGAGAAGAAGAGAAGAAGAAGAAAGGAGTAACGAGAAAGAGAGATGGTTGGAATCGTATGAGTCGGGTATCTCATACTTTGGTATTTATACCAGTACTTTATTGATATACCATACTTGTGATATAGTAATGGTATAGGCATATAATATGTCATACCCATGTGAGACAATTACCCTTATAATACACAACACTCCCCTTCAAGCTGAGGAATAGATATCTATCATTCCTAGCTTGCTGATTAATGACATTAATTGCACTCCCCCAAGCCCTTTGGTAAATACATCTGCAAGTTGATCTTTGGTTTGGAGATACGAAATACAAATATTGCCTTTCTTCATGTTATCCTTGGTGAAGTGCCTGTCAACCTCCACGTGTTTGGCCTTGTCATGTTGCACTAGGTTATATGCAATGTTTATTGTTGCCTTATTATCACAATAGAGGTTCAAAAAACCTTGTATTGGAAATCCCACTTTAGTTAACATCTTTAACTATAAGGATTTGCAAATCCCATGGGCCATTGATCTAAATTCAGCCTTTGCACTGGACCGTGTAACCACAAACTACTTCTTACTTCTCCAGGTCACCAAATTGCCTCTCACAAATGAACAATAGCCAAGGGTAGACCGACAATATGTTAGTGATCTTGCTCAATCAGCATCAATGTATACTTCAACTCGAGAGTGACCATGTTTTCTATATATAACACCTTTCCTTGGGCAACCTTTTAAGTATCTGAGTACCTTATATGCAACGTCCAAGTGGTCTTGAGTAGGAGCATGCATAAATTGGCTGATTACACTTACTGCATAAGTAATGTTACGACGTGTTAAGGAAAAATATATGAGATGTCCTACAAGCCTTTGGTATCTTCTCGCATTAATTAGCCTTTCAGTGTCATCTTATTGCAATCTGTGATTTGCTTCTATAGGAGTTAAGCAGGGTTTGCAACCCGTCATTCTCGCTTCTTTCAATAAGTCCATAACATATTTTCGTTAAGAGAGAAATATGCCTTATGTTGATGTAGTAACTTCTATCCCAAGAAAATATCTCAAGGAACCTAAGTCCTTGATCTCAAACTCTTTAGCCAACACATTTTTCAGCTATGCAATTTCTACTTCATCATTTTCTGTGACAACTATGTCATCAACATACAAAATTAGAGCTGCTATCTTGAGTCCATGGCGCTTTGTAAAGAGTGTGTGATATGCTTGGGCTTGATTATATCCTGACATTAATCATTCTAAATCTTTTGAACCAGGCACGAGGTGACTGTTTTAAGCCATATAGGGCTTTCTCCAGCTTGCACACTTTGCCATTACCAATTGACACATGAAAACCTGGGGGATTGTCCATGTACACTTCCTCTTACAAGTTCCCATGTAAGAAAACATTCTTCACATCAAATTGTAATAGAGGCCACCCTTGATTTGCTACTAGTGATATGAGTACTTTCACGGAGTTCATTTTTGCAACCGGGGCAGAGGTTTCTTAGTACCCCTTCGCAACCAGCCTTGCCTTGTATCTTTCCACAGATCCATCTAACTTGTATTTTATTGTAAACACCCACCAGCAACCTACTAACTTCTTTCCTTTAGGGAGATCAATTAGCTCCCATGTTTTGTTTCTTTCCAATGCTCTCATCTCTTCTTCCGTGGCTTCCTTCCATTTTGGCTGATTAATAGTCCTAGATATATTGCGAGGAACTGTGATGGAGGACAAAGGTGATAGTGCATGATATGAGTCAAAATTGGACATAGGGTGTTGGGTACAGGATCTCACTCCTTTTCTAAGGGCAATAGACTGATCAAGATTTGAATTCTCAGGAGCTTGAGTTGAGATAGGGGAAAGTGGAGTGGTTCATGAGAATGTGGATTTTTCTTTTGTATGCTCTCGTGTCTTCCTTCGACTGTAGTATTTCAACTCTTTCTCTCATTCTTTATTATTTTCTTTATCATCATTCTCCCCCTTTTCTCTCACCATCAAAATGATATATGGGAACTGACATTGGTAGTGAAACTGAGGACAACTCTTCACCCATAATATGCTCCCTTTGAAGAGAGGTCCGACTAGAAGAAAAGAAAGGAAGAGACTTAAAAAATGTGACATCCCATGACACAAACTCGCGACAAGGAGGATGATAACACTCATAGCCTTTTTGATTAACGCCATAGCCCATAAAGATACATTTGAGGGCCTTGGGATCCAATTTGGATTGATCGGATTTAGGAATTTGAACATAACAAATGCAACCAAAGGTTTTTGGAGAAAAGGGAAACAATTGAGAATTGATAAACACTACAAGAGGGGAATTGTATGAGACGACCCAAGAGGGCATCCGGTTCATGAGATACACCGCAGTTTGAATGACTTCAGACCAAAAAGTCCAAGGCACATTCAAGGGGAACACGAGGGCACGAACAATCTCTAAGAGATGCCTGTTTTTTCTTTTTGCCACCCCATTTTGTTCCGGTATTCTTGGGCATGTGGTCTGGTGAATAATATCAGCCATATCTAGAAACGATGGGAGGTTACAAGAAATGTATTCACCACCATTGTTGGACCGCAAAATTTGAATTTTAGTGCTAAATTGAGTGCAAACCATTGAGTGAAAAGATTTGAATGCACCAGTCACATCACTTTTATGTTTAAGAAGATAAAGCCAAGTGGCTCTTAAACAATCATCCACAAAGGAGACAAAGTACTTGAAACTAGATAAAGAGGTAGTAGGAGTAGAACCCCACACATCTGAATGTACAAGTGAGAAAGGAATTGAACTCTTTTTATTAATACTAGTGGGGTAAGTTAATCTACAATGCTTAGCCAATTGGCAAGGTTAACAAAATTGAAGAAAGAAGATGTGAGGGAACATCTTCCTTATTACATGAAATGACAAATGACAGTCTACGATGCTATAAAGATAATTCATCTTGCGTTGAAGAACTATTCCTTTTTATTGCAGAAGTAGCTACTGGTGAAAAAGATTCCAGAATGTAAATTTTTCATGCCCCAAACCAATCGTTCTCTTCGTCGCTATGTTCTAAAACACACAATATGAAGGAAAAAATGTAACATAACAATTAAGGGTTTTGGTGAGATGACTAATGGATAATAGATTCAATGAAAACTTCGGAACATGAAGAACAAAGGAGAGGCTTAAGTTAGATGCAGTTGGAATATTACCCTGACCAGTGATTGAAGACAAGGATTCGTCTGCAATACGAACCTTGTCTTTTCCAGAACATACATGATAAGAGGTAAACAATGAGGACATACTAGTCATATGGTGAGATGCGCCTGAATCAATAATCCAGGAGCATTGAGGAGCAGTGGGAGAAGCAAATAAACCATGTGCAACTGTACCTGAGTAGGCAAAAGAGGAGTAAAGAGCTATGGAAGAATGGTCAAATTAGGAAACAAAATGTCTGAAGGCTGCAATCTCATCACTGGACAGAGTGCCAACATCATGTGCGGCAGGAGACGTCAAAATAGAAGGCATGGTAGGCAACTCAGTGGGAGTAGATCTGACAGAGTAGACACTAGGTCACTGTCCACCAAGATGACCTCCTCCTCGCCCGTTACCAAACCCATCATGTGAAGGGGGTTGGGATGTTAAATCTGATGGAGGTCCATGGAGATCCCAACACTGATCCTTGGTATGTCTAAAATGAGCACAATGCTCACATTTAAGACGATGCCGATCATCAGATAGATAAGAAGATCTACCCCCACGACCACGACCACGACCCATAAAGCCACCACGGCTACCTCTGGATGAACTTGAAACAAGTGCGGATTTCTCAATGGAGGGTGTTGGATTCATCACTCTTTTTTTGCCCTTTTCACGATGGACATATGCATAGACTTCATTCAGGGTGAGGGGATGAGTTATATTAATAATCTGTACTCAGAGCTGCTCAAAACTTGGGTTCAGTCTTGCTAAGAATTCAAACATTTGAATTTCTTTAACATGTTTACGGTAAGCAATTGCATCCCGAACATAGGATGGGTGATAAGAGCTATAATGGTCTAACTCCTCCCACATCTTGCGTAAAGCAGAATAGTAAATCGCAAGGGGCTGGTCATCTTGTTTAAATTGTGTAATCTTTTGCCGAAGATCAAATACCTTGGCTGTATGGCCAATCTGAAAGTATGCCTAGGACAATGAGTGCTAGATTTAGTGAGCCGTTTCCAGGAACAAATAGTGATCACTAATTTCGGGTTTCATCAAATTCAAAAACCATCCCATAATTGTAGCATTCTCTGTCTTCCACTTTCGATAACGTGGATCGGTCTTAGGAGGAACCTCAAGTTCTCTCATTAAATAATCCTCCTTGTCTCGGCTTTATATATAAATTAACACTGATTTTGACCAAGTAAGATAATTACTCCCATCAAACTTGATGGTAGTGATTTGTGAGTAATGAGGGTAGCCTGAGATATTTCCACTGCCTACATCGCCCTGATTGGTTTCACCTAGGGAAGGAGCTGAACTTATTTTAGACATATTGTGCAGTATCTGCCTATGAAAGAACCACCAACAGTTTAAGAAGGAGATCACGACTAAGTGTATGACGACCTCGAAGATCGCGATTAGGCCCAGACAAACTTACTGATGCAGACGATGGGCCTGATGGTCACGATTTTGAATAAAGAGAGGTGTCAACAACCACACCACCACCACAAATGCTTGATATAGCATCAACGATCATCACCAAGGGGAGAAAGTCCAACTAGGATCATTCCCGACACGAGTTGGGTCTCATAGAGACAAAACAGGAGGGGGGGGACGGTAGGGTAACTGTACGAAAAACTTCACTATAGTTTCAATCTTGCTTCAAATCACACGAGACCACTTCTACTCAATCCCTTGGTTTGTAGAGGACCAAAACGAACCAGATCCCTGCTAAAAATAACCCCCGATTGCGCGCACAGGCCAAAATACGCAGATCTGAATTATTTTCACATTTTGGCTGAAAATTCTTCGAAAAATCTCAAACTTTCATGAAAATTCTTGCAAATACTCTCACAATTCTTCTAAAATCAAGACCTACTAGAATCGAGTGAAAACATTCGCTACTTTGCCAGGCCGTACGACTACTAATGTTAGCCCTGGCCTGCTGACGTCAGTAGCGAAGGTGTGTCAATTTTTTTTTTTTTTGTGGCTCTAATACCAACTTGATGGAGATTAGTTAGAGAGAAGAAAAGAGAAGAAGAGAAGAAGAGAAGAAGAAGAAAGGAGAAACGAGAAAGAGAGATGGTTGGAATCATATGAGAAAGGTATCTCATACTTTGGTATTTGAACTAGTACTTTATTGATTTGCCATACTTATGATATAGTAATGGTCTGGGTATATAATATGTAATACCCATGTGACACAATTACCCTTTTAATACACAAGAGGGGGATTTTATCTAATATGCTATGATAGAACTCGGTTCTTGTCCATTTTGGTTTATCTTCTGTTTCCTTTTGGTATCACTGTCGTGGTAATCCTTCCTCTTGTATTTTTTGAATTTTTCTTTTTCAATAAATGAAATCTTTACCTTTAAAAAAAAAATAAAATTGATGGGTCAAATCAAGGAATTTCAGAAAAAGTAAAGATTCTTTATTGGAGGTTTCAAGAAAAGGAAGAAGAAGATGAAAAAAGAAGAATAATGATAGAAAGAATGAAAAAATGGTAGTATAGAAAGAAAGAGAAACTTAGGAAGAAACTAAGAGGTAAAAAAAAAGAATTGAAATATACCTTGAGGGAGAGAAGGAGCTTGAGGCTACACCTATGAAAGAAGAAGAGCGAGGGGAGCCATAAATGGCATCAACCTTTGGAGAAGGAGAACATGACTACAGCCACACCTTAGGAACACCAAAATCTTTAGAAATTTGTTTATTCTTTACTATCAAATTATGGGGGAGGGGTTGCTTTTAAATATGTTTATAACCTTAAACTATTGGAAACTTGCCAAAATTAGAAACTTCCTAAAATCCTAAACTTGCTAGCCAAATTTTCTAAAAACATAAAACTGTATAAAAACTTATTTTCCTAAAAATTCAAACTTAACTTTCTAAAAAACACTATTCCCGTTTTTGTTGACACCCCCTTAGTAATTTGGTCATAATTTTCCCAAATCACCTTGGATTTGTGCAATATTGGTCTTGTTAGAAAGGTAACTGAATAACCTATCTAATGACACGAAAATCAAGCCAAAAAGTCAAGTTTTAAATCGTGAAAAACTAGATTACAACAAAAAACCCAAAAAACTAAATTAACCATGGCACTATTAGCCTTATTACAAAATTAACTCACCCCTGACAAAATTTGAATAGACCCCACATAACATGTAAATTTAAATCGTGTCCTCTTATGTGGGGGTACATATATAAGTCTTGCTTGATTGTCTGCATCACTAGCCCAAGTTGCAACCTTAAAGAGAATATAGAACCAATGAAATCAGCACCTAGAGGTGAAGATAACCTACCAGAATCAGTACCTAGAGGCCCAAAAGCATCAGCTCCTTCAAAAGATTATATATATATATATAGGCACACAAACCAAAGGAAGATCTCCATGATGGACAGGATTTTCTATGAATCCCCAACCAATGATGTGGGCCACATTTCCTGATCTTGTACTTACAATAAATCTTTTTCTTTTTCTTTAATCAATTGCTTTCAAACAAACATTATCATCTATAACACCCTGACTCAATATTCAATTTAGTCAAAACGCTAAATGCTCCAGGAGCAATAAGGCCAAACTTTGCCTAAAGCTTAAAACACAAACCAAAGTGCAATTAGAAATTTGAGAAATTTTGATAAATGCACAAATTAGTTAAATAAATATGCACAAAAAGGCCTATTGGTTCAGTTGGTTAGAGCATCATGCTAATAACTTCATCTCTTAACTTGTTTCAGGCATGCATGCTTTCACAGTCTGTTGCCTCTTGCAAGAAATAGCTTGCTGATATAAGACATCTTTATAAGTGTTGTATAATTTCTTCTGCTTTTTTATTGGTAGAGGAAATTTTATTAAAGAAAGAGCAAGCACAAGCAGTACAAGCCCCCTCAGAGAAACTATCTAAAAACAAGAGAATCCCATTCAAAAGCCCAAACATAAAAATTACAGCCCATAAATCAACAAGATCCGATGTCCATCTAAACAACAAACTGACAGCCCTGTCCTTTAAAGTATTAACAGAAGCCTCCCTACCTTCAAAGATGCTAGTATTTCACTCAATCCATAAGGTCCAGCATACTATATGGGGAATACTCTTCCAAAAAATCGCTCCTTGTGGGGATAAATGACCCTCTCTACTTCCATACCAGCCACTACGGAGCAAGGGGATCGATTATGGAAGGGCCTAGGGAAGACTAAATCTCAGAAGAAACTCCCCCATACCTCAGTCACAACTTGGCAATAAAGAGGTGAGAAACAGATTCAACCTCATTCTTGCAAAGACTACACCGGCTGGCCATAAGCACCCCTCTCTTCATTAAGTTGTCACGGGATACCCACCTTCCCTAAGTACACAAGCCAAAGCAAAAAAGCATGTGATGTGGATAACGCCATAAGGTTGATGTATGTTCCACCCACCACATAAAAGAGTTTGCTTCAATAATGAAAAAAATTCCAATTTTTTTGGGGACTTCTAGGAGTTTTCTTAATTATTTTAGGTGTTTTAGTGGATAAATTTTAATGTAATAAGGCCATTACAGCCAAGTTAAAAAGTTTGTAGTAAATTGGAATTGAATTAGTAGAATTTTAGAAGTGTTTTAAGATTTTATTTAAATTTTTTGGGTTTTTTTTTTTTTAGCTGACCGTACGATTGGTATTTTGGTCTAATTTGGTCCAGTTTCGTTTTTTAATTACAAATAGGTCCTAAAGGCCTCTGAATAAAATTTATGAATTGAAATTGTTTTCTTGAAGCCCATAGTTGGCTCGTTATCTCTCTCTATCTCTCACGGTTAAGGTGAGCCATTTTCTTCCTTCTTAATCTTTCTTCTTCCCTTCTATTTTCTAATCTTTTCTTATTTTATTTTCTACAAAGAAAATTCTTCTTTTTCTCTTCTAATCTTTTTTTTACTTCCTATTTTACATACTTGTTATAGATTTTAATTTTCTGAAATATTGTAATTTAAGAATCATAAATCTCTATTTTTCTCTTGTTGTTGAAATCTGAAAATTTTTATAGCAGCCTTGTCCTTGATATTTCTCTATCTTACTTTAATCTTTTCTTATTCCTTTGTTCTTTCTTTCTTTTAATTCTTCTCCTTGGATACTTTTCTCTTTGAATTAGTTAAGACCTAATAAACGCCTTTCTCATATTATAATAGTGTCTTTTCAAAGGGACTCAAAAATTAGTTAGGGCCTTCCAATGGCTTTCTAATTAATTTAAGGCTTCCCTAAATCCTAACATAAACCTTAATGCTTAACCTAAAGTTTTGAAATCATCCTTAACCTTATAGGAGTCCACCTCTTGGATACCCTACATCAGAATGCCTTAGAAGGCATCTTTTATTTTTAAATGCCGATAGCCTATCAATCCATAGCACTTGAGGGATGAAGCATGCCATACATGAAGCAAACAGAGAATTTGGAACTCGGACTCATGGACCACACTTGCTGGTCATCCTTTGAGACACATCCTACATGTGCATTATCAAGGTGCAGCATTAAACATGAGACAATAAGAAATTCCCAGTCATTGACAGCACAACAAAGGTGCAAGTTCCATGCATGAGACTGAACTCCCTTGACGATGTGGTCTTCAACTGAGCCATTTTTTAGCATTGCCAGATCATAAATTTCTAGAAGGGCCTGGCTGAAGGGCCTTGCACTACACCACACATCATGCCAAAAGGATACTTTATTACCCTGCCCTACCTGGTATCCAATGCCACTTTTGAAAGCCTCAATTTCCATGAATCCATAGACTGCACCCATAAGCTCATCTAGGTTTTTCAATGAACCAACCAAATTCGTGGGATTTATACTTCTCATCAATAACCCTCCACAAAAGAGCTTCAGGTTCGCCCATATCTCCACCACCATTTAGCAAGTACAACCTTATTAACCTCTTTTAGGGACCTTATACTAAGGCCCCCTTGATCATAAGGCAAACAAGCTTTCTTCCAGTCCACTAGGTGATATTTTTTGGATCCATCCATAGATGACCAAAGGAAATCCCTTCTTACTTGTCTAATTGACGAAGGATCAATGAGGGGGCCAAAAAAGGGACATGAAATATACTAGCAGATTGGATAAGATGCTCTTGATTAGCGTCAGCTTCTCCCCTTTGATAGATATTGACCTTTCCACCTAACTAGCCTTTATTGGAAATGCTCCACCACTGTGGTCCCACAAGGATTTGGATTTTGCTAACCACTTAACAGTAAACCCAAACAAGATGCCAGAAAAAGAAGCCAGCTGGCATCCTAACAGATCTACCAGATTCAACACCTCTTGGCTATCCGAAACAGCATACATCCTGCTTTAGGGAGGTTGATTTTCAACCCTGAAATAGCCTCAAACATTAACAAAATGCTTTAAAGGTTCATAACTTCCAACTTGGAATTGAGGAGAAAAAAGAGCGAGTCGTCCGCGAATTACAGGACCGAAGGGCTATCCTCTCTTATTTTACAACCTCAAAGGCAACCCACCGTTGCCGCCTTAGAAACCAAACAGCTAAGAACCTCCATTACAATGTTAAAAAGAAAAGGGAAGATCAGATCTCCCTGTCTCAAACCTCGTTGGCCCTTCGCAATACCCACAAAAGTGCCATTAATTAGCAATGAATGCGAGACAGAAGTTACACAAACTCTTATCCAAAACCTCTATTTCCTTCCAAACCCCATCTGCCGAATGTCCCAATCCAAAAAATTCTAATTAACATGATCATAGGCTTTTTCCATGTCGATGTGGCAAACTATCCCTCTGATATTCCTCTTAGCCCAATAATGAATACGTTCATTCGCTATCAAACTACAATCGAGCAATTGTTGAACCCTAACAAAAGCACATTGGGAGGGAGAGTGATGCAAATATTAGAGTCCCAAGCTAGTAGTTTAAGAGTTTTTAATTTGGTTTCTTGCTATTTTCTTGGGTTTGTGAGCCTATATATAGGGTTGAACACTTTTGTATTTGTACAATCATAATTAATAAAAGTTTTTGTCTGGTTTTGCTCTCACAAGTGATGCTCAAGTCTAATGCCTTGGCTTTAAAACCTTGCTACTCCAAAGGTATTTTTCTTCTCTTCTTCTTCTTCTTCTTCTTCTTGTACGATCATAATTAATAAAAGTTCTTTACTATTCTCCATTTTTCTGGTTTCTTGAATTAAGTGTGTGCAGCCTGAGTTTTAATATAATTTCATATAGCCAGAAATCTCAGAATAAACTGAAATTTGGTATATATACTCCTCATATACGTCAACATCACCCCGTCAAATTTCAGAATTTTCTTACACACGACAAGGGGTGATGCAGCACAACACACTAAAATGGTTGTTAACCGAAAGATGTCTGGATTCATGTTTATGGTTGAAACAGTTACTAGGGGTTACTGTTTATGTGTCAAAACAGAGTCTAAGCAGGGTCAGATTTTTTGGGTTAAATGGGATTAACAATAGGCAATCTAGGCAGTAGCTTAGGCTATCACAGAGGCTGGGATATAGTTAGATGTGGAGTACCAAAGGTTAGCTAGACTAGAGCTGATTGGATATAATAACAGGGAAGAAACGGGTTTGAATGCCTGCTGATTTGGTTAATCTGTTTCAAAACAGGTTCACACAGTGAGTGAGCAATGGTGTATATAAGGGGTTAGTTTAGAGCATAATCAAGGTTGATTTGGACAGTAACGTTAATAGAAGGTCTACAGACACCTGGGATTGCAGGGAGAAATTTCTACGACAATTATACAAGTGTTAAGGCCAAAAGACGTATGGTGTTGTTACATGAAAGACTGCAGGATCCTAGACAGAAATCAGGGGCAAAAGATTTATGATTCTGGGCTCTGGAACAGATCAGAAACTGCTGGAACACAGTTCTGTAACTCTTAACAGAGGTATAGGCCTTCCATAAATTGCTTCAGGGTAGGGTGTGAAGGGAATAGGTCTGTCTGGTAAAAGGCTTAAAAACAGCCATAAGGTAGAAAGATAAAGGAATTCTATAATCAAGGTTTGGGTCTTATAAAATAGGATGCAGCAGTAGTATTTGGTGCCAAAAAACATGGGACAGACCTGGGATGAGCTCCAAAGGCTGCCACAAGATAGAACATATAACCAGAAATTTCTCTCTGTGTTCTTAATTGTTCTTTAAGTCCAAACAGGACAGAGATTTCTGATATAACAGGGTACTAATGGATGGGATTTTGATTCCAAGAGGTTGAACAACAAGAGTATTAACTCTGTTTCAGCTGTAAGGTCTGGGTAATGCTATACTTATGTTCTCAAAAGAAAAAACAGCAAAAGAGCAGGACAGAAACCTTGAAGATAGAGAAGAGAAACCCATGGACAACTTTGGCCAAAAACAATAATTCTAATTCCCAATATATCCTAACCCCTAATACTTAATAAACTATGAAATAGCACAATAAAAGAGTCTAATATTGAATCTATCAGAAACATAATTTCTCCGTGTGATGTAGCCAATGTGTGCCATCATAGTCTTCATGTGTGGACCCCACCAAGGCCATGAGTGGACCCCACTTTGCTCCAATGTCCACATCATGGGGTATTTTGGCAATTTTGAGTTTCTGCCCAGAAATTATAGATTTTTTTCTCCTATTTTCTCCGTCTTTTCTTGTTTCAATTCTTCTAAACCCCTTTAATCAAGTTTCATCTTCTATTTTCATTAAATCTTGATTACTTAAAGTGTGCTTATTGAAAAAGATAAGGCAATATATTAATCAAGCAAGCGAGGAAAGAAATACAATAGCATGAGAAATGCTAAAAGCAACATAAAAATTCTAGGCAATATGGAAAATCGACCAATCCTAATCAAACACCCAAGACTCAGAAGGGGTGTCGTCCCTATTAAAGGAGACGAAGAGCCAAGCATGGATCTTTGAAAATGTATCATCCAACACCTTTCGAGGCTGACTGGGAGCCATCAAACAGTTTCCTATTATGCTCATCCCAAACCGACCACAACAGGGCCGCCAAAATTAAACATCAAATTTGTCTTACCCATCAAGCTCCAATCTCTACAATGCTGAGAAGGCCAACACTCAAGCAAGCGTTTAATAGAATATGGCTGGACCCACACCACACCAAAGCAATCAAGGAAATAATTACATAAGGGAGTCACGCACGGACAATGAAGAAAAAGTTGGCCTGAAGATTCCCCCGCTAATATGCACAAACAACATTAGTTAATAATCCACATCCCTCGACGAATATGATTGTCAATAGTTGGAGCCTGACTCTACCACAATCTCCACATAAAGAATGAAACTTTAAGTTGAATTTGAGGATTCCAAACACAAATCCTGGGGGAGAATTCCGGCTTTTGAGGACTAAGCGCATCATACATTGACGAAAT
>JAOXJP010036650.1:0-16581 GCA_025762735.1 Platanus orientalis
CACATGTGATGATGGAATAAAGTACTTTATTATAAATGTCAAACAAATAAATACTATAAAAAGTGTCTATGATGGCTTTGTCAGGATATCTATTCTAACAATTTTCCACTTGTCTTCAAAGCCACTCATGAACTAGTATAACACTCATATGGTCTATATGAACATCAAATACTTTTTGAGATGATGTCTTTGTCATAGGATTTGCAAGATTGTCTAATGAAGCAACCTTAACCACATCAATGACACATCTTTGAACTATGTCGCAAATCAAGTAGTACTTTCTTTCTATGTGCTTAGATCTTTTATGACAACTAGGCTTTCTTGTATTTGCAACTGCACCACTGTTATCACAATAAAGTATAATGGGTGATTAAATAGAGGGCACTATGTCAAGCTTTAACAAAAGCTTTCGTAACCACATACCCTCCTATGTTGCTTCACAAGATGCAACATACTCTGCCTCTGTAGTGGAGTTTGCAGTACAATGTTATTTTACACTGCTCTAACTAATGGTTCCTTCTCTCATGATGTATACATATCTAAATGTTGATCTTTCATCTTTATCTGCATAGAAATCTGAATCCATCTAACCAATGACTAGTAGATTCTCACTTCCATATACTAGAACCTAGTCTTTAGTCATTTTCAAGTACTTCAAGACATGTTTTATTGCTATCCAGTGAAGCTCTCCTGGATTGCTTTGAAATATGCTCACTAAACCAACTGCATAACAAATATCTAGTCTTGTGCACATCATAGCATACATAAGACTACCCACTACAGATGCATAAGGATATCTCTCCATATACTTCTTCTATTCAGGAGTCTTTGGAGACTAACCCTTAGAGAGAACTAATCCGTGTCTTACAAGTGAAAACTCTTTCTTTGAGTCTTGCATGCAAAACTTTGCTAGAATTTTGTCTATGTAATTGATATGAGATAATCCTATCATCTTGTTATTTCTATCCCTGGAGTTTGATTCCCAAGATGTAGAAAGCATCACCAAGATCTTTGATGGAAAAATTATTTGATAACCAAATCTTTGTTGTTGACAACATTCCTACATCATTCCCAATGAGTACGATGTCATCAATATAAAAAACTAAGAACACAACAACACTTCTATTCATTTTCTTGTATACACATGGCTCCTCGGGATTTTGTTCAAAACCAAATGATTTAATTGTTTAATCAAATCAAACACTCCAACTTCAAGATGCTTGTTTAAGGCCATAAAATGATTTTTGAAGCTTACACACTTTTCTTTCTTGGCCAGAATGTACAAAACCCTTTAATTGTTTAAGGATTTCATTCAAAAAATTTATTTTGTTATCTATTTTGCCAAATCTCATAATCATAATGTGCATCTATAGATAACATAATCCTAATGGATTTAAGCATGGCTATTGGCAAAAAAGCTTCTTTATAATCAAATCATTTTTCTTAATCATAACCTTTCACCACTAGCCTTGCTTTAAAGGTTTTTACTTTCCCATTGGTACTTTTCTTCCTCTTATTAATTCACTTACAACTAACAGGCTTTATGCCTTGAGGTGGATTTACAAGAATCCACACACCGTTGGAATACATGGATTCCATTTCTGATTTCATAGCCTCAATCCAATATCTAAAATCAATTTCTGACATTGCTTCTTTATAAGTAGCAGGATCTAGATTTGAGTCATCAGCAATCATAGTGAATACTTCACCCATGTAAGTGAAGAATTCGGGAGGTTTTGAATTTCTCTAACTACGTCGAAGAGTTGGTGCATTAGAAGGTTGTATGGGTATCATGAAATTGTCTTTTAAGACATTAGGCTCAACTAGACTTTCAGATAGTTCATCAAATGTTATCTGACATTTTCTTACAGAGTTAAGGATATATTCATCCTCAAGAAATGTTGGGTTAAGTGACATTCTCCACAACGGTGAGTGGGTTATTGGACCAACCACCTCTCACCTTTTGATTGAGGCATGGGGTTCTCTTCCTACATTGGAACGACTACCAAGAGAGGAAAATGATATCACCATTTGGACTGCAACCAGCAATGGTAAATTCTCATTAAAATCTGCTTGGAATATTATTAGACTCACCTCTAACATTGTGGATTGGAAAAAAGTGGTCTGGTGCAAAAACTATAAACCAAAACACAACCTTACTTCATGGAGAGCCATGTCCAAGAGACTCCCAACCCAAAGCAGATCATGCCAGCTTGGTATTATTCGAAGTTCACAATGTTGTTTGTGCTGGAATGGTAGAGAGGACTTGAACCACTGGCTGAGCATCCTCAAACGAGTCTGTCCAGGGAGGAGAAGATCCAAAACGCTGATGGATGCATATGGGTTGAAAAAAAAATACAAGGATACATATATCGTCTCTACCATACTCAAACTTGCATTTAATGCTAGCATCCATCACATCTAGTGGGAGCAAAAATGAAAGACGATTTGGAGAGTCAAACTAGACTAAAGTCGGCATCATACAAAATATTATTTTTGAAGTCTCAACCCGAGTGAGAAACATGAAAGCGACTATGGAGGAGTTCAGCAGGTTCGGACATATCCTCACGAATTGGAGTGTGGGAGCAAGCATGACCTAAGGGCAAACCAAGCTGTGCAAATGGACCTTACCGGCAATAGGATTCTGGGCTATAAACTGTGATGGTTCCCTTACTGGAACTCGTGCTAGTTATAGAGGCGTAATCCGAGATGAGGCTGGCAACTGCACTATAGCATTTGCGGGTGAAAGATACATTAGACATGTGCTCTGGCTACATGCCATCCAGCGTGGTTTGCACCATGCTGCCTAGCTAGGACTCCACAACATCATCATCAGGATAGATTCTAAATTAGTGGATGATGCCATTAACCAACAACACGATCCACATGGAGAGTACTGTGCTTGGTCAGTCATATAAAAAAAGGCCTTGTTGGATTTTGAATCTGCTGTGGTACAACACATTTGGAGAGAAGTTAAGCAAGCCGCAGACATTTTGGCCTCAATTGGATAAGGTCCCCACGAAAAAACTCTGTAAACTTGTGATTTGCCTTCAAATCTTCAAGATACAATCAGAAATGATGCTCTCCAATGTACATATAAAAGATTGTAATCTTTTTTATTTAATATAAAGATACGCATATCCTTACTTATCAAAAAAAAATGTCACATTCCTACATTAAAAAACTATTTAATTTTTAACATCATAGAAGTAGTAACCCTTTGTTTCCTTTGGATACCACACAAAATGGCACAAGGTGGTCTTGGATTCCAACTTGTCAACATTCATCTTATGCACATGTGTAGGACATTCCCACAAATGTAAATATTGCAGACTAGGTTTCCACCCATTCTACATCTCAAAAGGCATAAGTGAAACTGATTTTGTTGGAACCATATTTAAAATATAAATTGTCATTTCTAGTGCATATCCCCAAAACGAAATAGGCAACTCTGAAAAAGCTTATTAAGGATTTAACCATATGTAATAGGGTTCGATTACTTCTTTCCGTGACACCATTTTGCTGTTGAGTACCAGGGATAGATAATTGTGCTACTATTCCATTCCACTTAATATAATCCCAAAATTCATTGAAAAGGAATTCTCCTCCCTTATCGGTTTGGAGTATTTTCATCTATTTACCTAATTGTTTTTTAACCTCGGTCTTGAACTTTTTGAACTTTTTAAAGGACTCAGACTTATGGTGCATTAAGTAAATATACTTAAATATAGAGTAGTCATCTATGAAAGTGATAAAATACTCAAATCTTCCCCTTACTGGTTTACTTATGAGACCACATACATCATAATGGATCAGTTCTAACAACTCAGTGGCTCTAGCCGCTTTCTTAGGAAAGGGCTTTTGGATCATCTTTCCTTGTAGACAAGATTGATAGACTGGATAAGATTTAATTTTCAAAAATTTTAATGGTTCATCCTTAACCAGTCTGTTAATCTTATCAACATTTATGTGCCCTAATCTTAAATGTCAAGTATGTATAATTAACTTCCTCTTTTATGGTACAATACCAGAGGAACTGGTGGCTTTTGTGTAATTAACTAACATATCTAATAGAAAATAATAAAAGCAAACCATTTACTAAAGTTGCAAATGTAAGAAAATGATTATTAAAATGAATAACAATTTTTGAATTAAAAAGAACTAAATAACTAGCATTAACTAGTCTAAAAACTGAAATCAAGTTCCTCCTAACTTCTGAAACATATAAACAGTCTTTTAGAATTAAAGCATTTCCATTATTTAAATCTAAACTATAATCTTTTACAACCACTGTAGCCACCCTCACATATATCCCCAAATGTAGGTATAATTATCCCTCACTCAGTCTTTTGGTCTCCCAAAATCCCTGTAATAGATTACAAACATGAGTTTTGACACTAGAATCTACACACCATGAATCATGAGGACCAACCAACAAATTAGATTCAATTATGATGAGAAGTCAGTTTGTTATCTTTCAAGATCTCAGAAAGAGGGTTGAAAGCTTTCATTCTTAATATCTACATGAATAAAAACATTTGTCTATCATCATCCACATATATTATCCATTTAATAGGGTTTTTAATTTGATGGTACCGATCACTTTTTGTCAATACTATATCTCCCTCATATACCATAGGATTGGGATATGAATTAACATATCTAGTGATCATCAGAAACCTAATCTTGCTAAATGCAACATCTACCTATGGGAATTAATTTTATTTGCCTTGATTAGGTGGATAGTTACTATCCATCAAGTCTTCTGGTGAAATACAATTAATTATATTCCCAGATTTTTTATTTTTTATTTTCTTCTAGCCTCTGAAAGTATCATGCCAAAAACCTGTGGGCTACCATGATACTTTCAATTAAGTATAAACCCACCATCTAGACATAGTGTATACATTGTGGGATGATGTATCCTGTGGGCTTACACTCCCACTAATCATACTTAAGTCTTATCCTTGAAAGTAAATGAGAGTAGATCAACGAAAAAAAGATTTGGTTTTATCTTGTGGGTTTCAACCAACCCAGCCAAAATTTCCTACTCATTGATAGTGGAAGGCTGTAGGAATTATTTCGTGAAATAATCCTCATTTACATACTTAATATTTTATTTATGAGGAAATTATTTGGTCAACATTACAATCCATTCAAACAATCACATTGTACGAAAATTTAAACAATCACATTACATGTTATTTACATGGATACTAGTTTGCAACATTAAAGGATATTAAATCTTTTAGCACTCATTGGTTTTAATATCCCCAATCAGATTGTGGACGTGCATCTCATACACTTAAAGTCTTCATAACATTCTATTGACCATTTATTAGTTTGGTCTATTCAAACTAGTCAAATTGGTCAATTTCTAGTTAACACAGTCAAACTAGTCAACTCTAGGTCCAACTTAGTCAAAGTTGGTCATATTGATCAACTTCCGGTTAACTTAGTCTAACTAGTCAACCTCAATTTATATGTCAAACTGGTCAACCTTAAGTCTAATCTTGTCAACTTGGTTAGCACTGGTCATCCCTAGTCAAATTGGTTAATTTTGATCAATCCTAGGTCAAATTTGGTTAACCCTAAGTCTAACCTATCAAATGGGTCAACTATAGGTCAAACTAGTCAACCATGGTGAACCGGTCATGATTTTTATCAAACACTTAATGTGCATGTGTTCACTTTGCATGTTGGACAAAAACTTTGTGGTCTAATAAAGTATTATAGGCTAGCATGTATCTCAAGAAGTCCACTACAACTTGAATCGGTCCAAAATTCAATTGGATGGGATTTTTATAAGAGGGAACACAAAAGGACACCAAACTAAATGTCAATAAGGCCAGCCCAGACATGCACTAGCCGAGCCAAGCACACTAGAGCGCACAAGCATTAGCAGCCCACATAGAGTGCACACGCAGTAACAGCCCGAGCATGCACAACAACACCCAACGTGGGGGCATGCGGGGTGCTAGTGGGACAAGCTATGAATGCAGCAACACAAGCAATGTGACCGCACACAACACGTGGGTGCGAGCATGTGCGACGCATCAAGGTGCATGGCATACGCAGGCAAGCTGCCTGCCAACTGTTCGATGAAATGCCTTTTAGGCATTTTTTACTGATTTTTTTCAATTAAAAATTTTTCAAATTAATAAAAAAATATTTTAATATATTGGGAATAAAAATTATTTAATAACTAATTAAAAATTATTTTAATTTAGTATCCTTTTATGTTGCAACTACTTGTGTCCATGTCCAACTAGGACTTTAATTCAATCTTATTGGTCTCCTAATTGATAACAAACTTATCTCTGATAGTTATGAGCTCCACTTTATCCTCAACTCCTCAAAATTTGTTTACAAGTTGGACTATGAGTTAGATTCCTTGTAGGACTCAAACTCTTAGTGGTAATCATCCACCTTTCTCTCCAACTTGGACTCTCTTCTAGGGTTTTGAGGTTAGCACGACCTAACCTCATGGAGGTGCTCTTAAAACATATAAAGAAATAATAAAACATATAAGAAACCAATGGTAACTCATAGGAGTTGATCCCCTATGATAATCAGACCATCTTCTTCTCCCAATTTGTTTGGATGCCTTCGGAAACTTTATTTCTCCTTCATTTGCCTTCCCTTGAGTTTTTCTCCATGGATCTCCATTCTCTTAGCTTACAACAATTACAAACTACTTATTTACAAATCACATCCATAAATAAGAAACCAACCCACCATCACGGGCTGCTTGAGGGGAATATAACCATTAAAGATAGATAGGGGAAAGAGAGAGAGAGATAGAGAGGGGGGGAGATGAGCTAATCATGACTATTCATCCATAAAATATGTCATTATTTTAAAAAAAACATAACTACACAATCACATGAAGCAAAGAAAACAAACCACACATGATTCCAATTTAAATTGAGCTCATAACTGTCATTTTATGTAAACTTCTCTAGATTCGATCTAAGCATTTACACTCTTTAATTTTTTGGATAAATCACCATTATTACTTGGATTCCAGAACTTGTATCTATCTAATAATGGTTTCTATCAAGTATTTAAAGAGTACCATAAACAAAAAACAACAAAAATTAGATTTCAAGATTCAAATGAGAGGCTCTGATACCTCTTGCTAGATTATTATCCTTCTTGAACATAATAATTACTAATTTTATTGATCAAAATATATCATAATATGATTTCCCATAATCACCATATGAATCTCTGTGATCTAAATATTAAAGAAGTTTAGAATTACCTAAATCAATCAATCGGATACAAGAATCCAATCTGATCCGGTTTCCAAAGTCTCTACACTTGCTCTAGAGTTCTCTGCACCTCTCCCACTTCCATAATTGTTATAGGGTCATATCTAAACGTGAATAAATCTATTTATAGAGTTAATGATAGGTTAAATAAACTCTAGGGGTGTGGGATCCTTATGGGATTCTTATCCTTAAGCTTATGGGGTCCACCATTCTTAAATGAGTCAATCATCCTTAAATGAGTCAAAACTACAATAATGAACTTAACTGTTTATTAATTACAACTAGGCTCTCCATTAATTGCAACAATCCCTGTTACATGTTTCAATTGAACTGTCAATGATAAGAATATAACATTGAGCCCCTTCCTCACAAACCTTTTCATAAAAACATCCTCCCACTTTGCAATATCCCTCATTGAGCCATAGAACAATAAACTAGTCACTATCAAACCCTTTTGGTCATTGGTAAAATATCTCTAGGATGTTAATGGATCAATTAGACATTAAAAACATTTCTTAATAAATTATTTTCCAAAATATATATATATATATATATATATATTTATTTATTTATTTAATATAATTTTGAAAAACATTTTGACAAATAGTTTATCAAAATATTGGATCCAGATTTCCATGTCCAATCAATCAATTCATGTTAATCCTAAACTGAATATTTCTTCCTTTTCTTTTTTATAGATAATATTTCTTCCTATTATAAGAATAGTAGATTCCTTGTTGGTATTTGTGTTCTCTCAAGCATTAAGATAAATATCCAAACTACTCATAATATAGCCACCAATTAGGCATCACTAATTGGCAGCTCAAAATAATCAACTTGACTAACTCGGAGAATCACAAGTCCCTCAGATCAAAGGATTAGTTTAGTTATGAACATCATTTACTCTGACAAATAAGTTTTATTAAATATGTCAATTATGGATCCCCTTAATGCATTTGAATTATGCATCTACATGTCTAGAGTCTCACTCTAATGATTGAGATTACAACATCATATGACAACTCTACAGATAGCAACCATTTAAGTGATATGCCCAGCATCACCCATAGCTATAAGGTTTCAGGCCTACAAGAACTAGATGATCAGATCTCTCCACACATAATGCATGTGTCTAACATCCTACTATGTCACCTATCTCATCCCATGAAATCAAACAATTACTCATAAATAAAATTGTACACATATGATGATGGAATAAAGTACTTTATTATAAATGTTAAACAAATAAATGCTATAAAAAGTGTCTATGATGGCTTTGTTAGGACACCTATTCTAAAACCCTTGGCTTTTCCCTTGTATGAAGAGTTTTGTTTCTTTCCAAGGTCTTGAGCTTAACATTTGTAGGAGTAGAATTCCTTTTCTTTGTAGGAATAAGATTCTCTTCCATCATAAGTCATAGGCTTTTGTTTTGGAGCTTGATAATGGACATGAGCATTTCCTTTGGCTTTAACAAAAGCATTATTTTCTCCTTGGTGAGTAGAAGGGTCAATGTTTGTGAAGTTGAATCCAAGACCACTCCTATCACCATGATCTTTCCACATAGTGATCATTTTCTCAAGATTTTCATATCCTTGAGCAACCATGGCTATGGACTTCCTCTTGTCTTCCTCAAACTCTTTAATTTCTTGAGATATTCCAAGGATTTCCTAGTCAATTGAACACAAGTTATGTTTAGCCCTTTGTTTTTATCTTTTAGGGTATTAGCTTGGCTTTCTAGATCAAGTACATCGGAATCATTGGTACTTGCCTCTTCTAGAGATTTGATCTTTTCTTCTAACTCTAGAATCTTGATGGATAATTTCCCATTATCCTCATGAAGTTTCTTCTTCTTGATTTTCCTATTTCCTTTTCAATGTTGGTAAACATCTTGAACTTGCTTAGTTTTGTTTCTAATTTCTTCACTTTATCACACGATTCATTTTTTTCTTTAAGGAGAGTGTCATACTCATTGACATTACAAATCTCCTTAGGTGAATGTTGTTGAAATTGGGAAATTGTGCTCTCCAAAAACATTGTCTTTAAGGACAATTCCTTGTTCAGTTTTTTCAACCTCTTATTGGATTTTTCCAAATCCATGGTTTCCATAAAGAATTTGTTAAACCCTTATTGAATGTCTTCCCCATCCTCATTCCCATCATCAACTTCATCATCACTTCTGGATTTACTATGATTTGATAGTAAGTCCAAAGAAGTACTCAAAGCCATGAAGGCTTTGATTCCTTGTGATATGTCCTCCTCGCTACTTTGGAACTCACACTCCAACTCCTCTAATTCATCATCCTAAGTAGCCAACATTGCTTTGTCATGAGGTTTCTTTTTTCCTTTTGTTTGCACAATCCTTGGTAAAGTGACCTCAACCCTTGCACTCATAGCAAATCATTTCATCTTTAGGTGATTCTTTCCTCCTAAAGTTTGGGTTTGGTCTTCTAGGTTGTTTATTCCCAAGTCTTTAGAGTTTTTGTAGAATATTTTGAACTTCTTGCAACCTTGGCAAATTCCTCCTCTGAATCATCATCAGTATAAAAAGACTCTTCTACCTTGAGTGCAATGTCCATCTTTTTTGACATTTGGTTTAAATATCATTTCAAAGGTTTGAAGGGACCCAACAAATTCTTCTATAACTATAGTATATATGTCCTTGACTTCCTTTATAGCAGTCACTTTGGATCTAAATCTCTCGGGAAGAGATCTAAGCATCTTTCCCATTATTACTTTTAACTTTAGAGCATCTCCAAGAGTGGTTCTAAAGTTCACAATGTCTTGGAGATTAGTATAAAATTCGATGAATTTCTCATTTTCTTCCATTTTGAACTCCTCCAACTTAGTTGTAAGCATTTGAAGTTTGAAATTTTTTACTGCACTAGTTCCCTCATGGGTTACTTGTCAAAGATCCCATGCTTCTTTAGCTATGGTAAGGTTACATATACGTCTAAACTCATCTTGGCTTACAACACAAATATGGCATTCAATGCCTTATAGTTATTTTTGTGCCTTCTTTTGAGTGTCACACCTCTTCTTTCGGAGTGAGGAGTCTCTTCCAACCATGTTGAACAGACAACCAAACTCCCAAGTCAATGGTTTGCAGGAAGGTACTTTTTTTTTTATAAGTAAATAATTTCATTAACCCAAAAAAGAATTACATGCGCTTATAGATACATTGGTTTACATCATTCAAGATTTTCTCTTGTAGACTAGATGAAAAATCTACTGGATCAATAATCACTTCATCTCGAAGCTGATTCCAACTTGCCAAAGCGTTAGCTGGTTGATTCGCTTCGCGCCAAATATGCTCAATCTGATAGCAATTGAACATTTGAAGTACGCCTTCAATCTTCCTCTTTAGACTAAGAATCTTCCATGGGCAACTGACCACATTTTGCATGATGTCTACACCCACCTTTGAATCCATATAGATGAGCAGGTTCATTACTCCTCTCTCTTGAGCAATCACCACACCTCTGTAGAGAGAATATATCTCAAGCCATAGAATATGCTGAGTAGAAGATAGACCCGAATACCCAACAATAGGATATCCATGATCATCTCTAAGGAGTCCTCCGTAACCAGCGCGACCATTTTGCAATGACCCATCACAAGTCAACACACAAAACCCAGGTCTAGGCATTGGCCACATAAAGGATCTTTGGTTCGGAATAACCTCCTCCACGTCCACACCCCAGCATGCATTAATATAGAATGACAACCGCCCATCCTTTGAGGAGATCTTTATTGACTTGGCTTTCACGCCTACTCCAAAGATAATATCATCAATAATCTTGTCCTTTCGCAGAGACAAATTTTGAAAGTGTCTAAGATTTTGTTCCAGCTAGATCTGATATAACGTGGCATTGAAAGCTAGCTTGGCAATCAGTTTTGCCACTTTGCAGTCCTTATAGCTTGATGTGATCCATTTGGCTTCAGCAGCATAGTTACAAGCCTGTTTCCTATTTGGGTGGATCCTTCTCAAGATATTCTCCCAAACTGAGCTGGTGAATGGACATTCAAAGCACAGATGGTCTAGGGATTCTCTGCTATTCCAACAGAAGAGGCACTAAGAGCTTGATAAAATCTTCAGTTTGCAAAGTCTACTTTGAGTTGGCAAGCGCTTCATCATCACCCTCCATGCCAGGAAACTGTGTTTTGGAATAAAATTTGAGCACCATTCAACTTTATGCCAATCTACTACCGGACCCCTATCTCTTATAACTCCCCATGCTGATAATGTTGTGAAAATTCCATTTGGTGAAGCTGTCCAAACAATTTTGTCTTTGTCTGTTGGTCTTAACATCTCCAAAGAGTGCAGGTCCGACGATGCCTCCATAAGATTCGCAGAAGTAGCCGGTGGTGGGTACCACACTCCATTTGTTAAGATGGAATTTAGAGTACTAAGCCTATTCATACCTATATCATAGTTGATGCAGTCACCATAGTATTTTATTAGAACTCCTCTAGGATGCCAATTGTCTAGCCACATCCGAATATTAGTGCCCTAACCAATCAAGAATTTAATATGATTCTCCATCTTGTCTCGAATCTTGATAAGTTTCCCCCACGACCAAGAGCAATCACTTGGTAACTTCACAGTCCATATTGAATCCTGTTTTAGATACTTCTCGTGTATCCATCTTACCCAGAGACTTTCTTTGTTTGTGACCAACCACCAAACATGTTTCATCACTTTGGCATTATTAATGTTTTTCACCCTCCTGATATTTAAACCTCCTTCCTCAAAGGGTTTGCAAATATTCACTCAACTCACTGCGTGGAGTTTCTTTTTAAGTTCTAGACCCAACCAAAGGAATCTTGTAAAAATAGATTCAATTTGTTTTTTTTACTTTTCCTAGCAATCCAAAAATTCCAGACCAATAAATATATGAGCCCTGCAATACTAATTTAATGAGTGTCATCTCCTTGCATAAGATAAGGGTCTATTCTTCCATCCTGCTAGCCATTTCTGCACTTTTTCAACAATGCTTGAACAATCCTGATAAGAGAGCCTACCAGAGACAAGCGGAACTCCTAGATATCTCATAGGCAAGATACCTAGATTGAAGCCAGTGATGTGCCACAATTGTTCAATCATCTCTACTGTCGTTCATGCATATATCTGTGTAGACTTTTCTTTATTTACATGCAGCCCAGAAATTTCAAAGAAGCGTATCAGGGTTCTGTTGATTACTTCCAGAGATTCCTTATTTGCCTTTGAGAAAATCATTAGGTCATCTGCAAAAATTAAATGAGACAAACGCGTACCTTTGCATTTCGGGATTAGAGAAATTCTCTTATCTCTCACTTCCTTTTCAAGAAGTGATGAGAAGATTTCCATTACTGGGCAAAATAACAGTGGAGATATTGGGTCACCTTGTCTGAGGCCACGTGTGCTTGAGAAAAAACCTACTGGACTCCCATTCACCATCACTGATAATTTTGGACTAGTGATGCAAACCATGATCCACTCTATGAACCTTTGTGGAAAGTTTATTTTAGCCAATACTTCTTTAATAAAATCCCAGGATACTGAATCATAAGCTTTTTTAAGGTCTATCTTCATGATTGTTGTAGGGCTATGATTGCTCCTTTCAAAACCTCTCACCACTTCATGACAAACAAGAATATTTTCAACAATGCTCCTTCCTTTAATAAAAGTTGTTTGGTTCGACCTGACTAAAGATCTCACAACCACCTTCAATCTATTAGCCATGATTTTTGTAATGAATTTGTACTGGAGGTTGCATAGAGAGATTAGTCTATAGTCCTTCAAGTTGTCTGCCACTAAAACTTTTGGTATTAGGGTGATGAATGTTGCATTTGTCTCTCTTATTAGTTTACTTGACTAGAAAAAATACTTGATCGCCTGAATGGTCTCTTTCCCCACCACTTCCCATGCAAATTTTAAAAAGGATAAAGTGAAGCCATCTATATTTGGCACAGTGCCCTCCTTTGACTTCCAGATAACACCTTTTCTTTCCTCTTCATCCACTTGTTTCATAAGAATATCTTGTTGTTCCTCATTTAGGATGGTATCCGGCTACCATTCACCATCTGCTTGTGCCTAGTTACATGAAGGAGCTAATATCTCTTTGAAATATTTTTTTGCCTTATTCCTTATACCTTCTTCATCATCAATAGTCTGGCCATTCATCAAGGTGATTTTTCTCAGTTGATTCTTGCATCTCCTGGACTGAATAGATCTATGGAAAAACTTGTTGTTTCCATCTCCAAGTTCCAACCATTGAGCTCTTGCTTTTTGTCTTAGCATGCTTTCTTCCAACTTCAAGGCTGCATTATACTCTAGAGTTACCTCATTTTCTTTTCTTGCCAGTACTCCATCATCCATAGAAATTCTTCTTGCCTCTTGTATTTGATACATTTGGCTACGAAGAATCTCTACCTTTTTATCAACTCTACCATAGACTTCTACATTCCATTTATTCAATTTTGCCTTGACAGATTTGAGTTTCTGCACCACCTTGTAGAAAGGATCACCCGAAACTGGAATATTCCATGATGCTTTCACCACTTCTAAGAACTCCTCATGCTCTGTCCACATGTCAAAAAAAATGAAATGGCTTGGTCTCCTATCTTTCCTTTCGCCTGTATCTACCACAGATGGAAAATGGTCTGATACCCCAGGAAATAAGAAATTTGCATCTGACCATGGAAATAACAAGTTTCATTCACTATTTGTCATCACTCTATCAAGTTTGCATTCTATTTTTCTAGCCCCTTGTTTGTTCCACCATGTGAATTTCTGTCCCCACCATTTTAGATCTTCTAATTTTGCTTCATGTACACAATTATTAAATTCCTGAAGTGCCTCTGCATCTGGACTATCCACTCCAATTTTTTAATGAGCGTACCTAATACAGTTGAAATCCCCCACCACAATCCATGGCAAGTTTTGAACATGTTCCACTCTTCCCATAATTTCTTCCTCTCATCCTTGGAGTTCATAGCATATATTGTTGTACATAAGAATTTTTTGTTGTTAACTTCCACTTTGCATGTTATCATTTGATTAGATTTGAAGAAAACATCCACTTTAATTTCATCTTCCTTGTACAGAAACCATATCCTCCCCTTCTCATGGTAGTCATAATTGTCGATGCATGTCCAGTCTCTGAAAGATTTCCTCAAAACCTTGTCTCTTTTATGCAGTTTGATTTTGGTCTCCACAAGAATACACAAATTCGGTTTTTGGCTCTCCAATACTCTGACTACTTCTCCTTGTCTTGCCAAGGTATTTAAACCCCGAACATTCCATGTCATTATTTTGGTCATTGAGTAACCTGATCCAACTTGCCTCCCTGCTCTCCTCTCATTTAAATTCCGAGAATTTTTGGCTTACCTTTTCTTCCTCCCTTATCCAAGACAATCCATTGGAGGACCAGTTTACTTATGTTCAGTCGTTGCTGGTTTTGAAGTTGTCTAATGCTTTTGACCAAACTAGAGGGACTCATCTTACCTTTATATTCAGACCCTTCTATGTCTATATTTGCATCCTGATCTCTACTATTAGGTTTTGCAATACTAACCTCCAAAGTTTTTTCCTCCTCCCCACTGTTCTCCTTTATATTTTGCTCCTTTCTTTCTAGTAAATTTTCACCCTCTTTTATCTCCCATGTAATGTTGCCCTCCACAGCACCCATTTCTCGGTTATCAATATCACCTTCCTCCAAGGTAGACAAAATGTCAAATCTATTATGCACAGGGCTAGTTGTTTTAGGGCTAACCTTTGTTTGAGTTGCTTTATTATTCGGTGACTCTTCCTGGTGCTGGGGCTCCTCTGCCTGCTTAGGAGGTAGCTTTACACGCCACACCTACTTCAGCTTTGTCTTTTGTAGACACTGATTATCACCATGACCAAAACAACAGCATGAAGCACATCGTAGCGGTTTCCAATCATACACAACCCTTTGAGAGAACTCTCCCCCATCTTCTTTTTCAATAACAATGGTCTCTTGTAGTGGTTCACTGGCATCTATTTTGATGCACAAATGTGCATATGTTAATCTCTCTCTCAACTTGGTGTATCCATCTGTGTAGAGAGGTGTACCTAGCACACTACCGATTGTGCTCAAGCTGTTTGTTGACCAGTATTGAAATGGTAACCCCTGCAATGAGATCCAAACTGGGATTTTTTGCAAGTTAATCCTCTCTAGTGCCACTTCCTTGCTCCATGCATGTAGAATCAACGGCCGTCGTGCAATCAACCATGGTCCTACCTCTAGAATTTGAGTCTTATCTTCTTCATAATTAAAACGGAAAATAAACACTCCGTTCTCCACCATCGACACTTCGACTCCACCTTTTAGCCTCATCTTAGCTATGACTTCCTTCACATATGCAAAGTTGGGTCTACGGCCAAGAAAATTTCCAACCAGAGTGTTCTTCCATCCCTCGGCCTCCTCATTCACCTCCATGAGATTGCACCAGGCAATTTTCTTATTATTTTTAACTACTGGTTCCACAAACTAGAGTGATGCCCCCTCATCGGATTTTGAAGCATGCCCAAACAATGCACTCCATGATTGCTGAGCCACTGGCCTTAATTCCCTCTTCCCTTCTCCATCAGTCTCCATGCATGAAGCCTTTTGTATTATTATTTTGTCCGCTATGACATGTCTGCCCATTCTCATTATTGCCCGAGTTCGGATCTGCCTCTTTGATTGTCTCATTCAATCCAACAAGTGCAGATCTGCTTCTATTCAAGACATCATTTATCTCCTGACGCAGATGCAGTGATGTTTTCCCCACTAGATTTGCTGTCATGGTCTATGCCATTACTACATTGGGATTCCTATAACACCATTCTATCAGACTTATCATGTCCTTTGCCAACGTTGATAGTCTTATTTAATTAATATTCTATCATCACATGAATTTATTTCTTTATATGGGTAATTATTTGATCTCATAAGATGAGATAGGTGGTCTTTAGGTAACATAGTAGGGTGTTAGATACATTGGAATGTGTGGAGAGATATGATTATCTAATTCTTGTAGACATGAAAGTTTACAGCTAGGGGTGATGTTGGACACATCATTTATGGGGACGCTACATGTAGAGCTGCCATATGATGGAGTGAGGTAATCTCAATCACTAGAGTGAGACTCTAAGCTTTCATGTGGTGCATTATATAAATGCATTAAAGGGATTTATTATGAACACACTTGGTAAAACATCACTGTCAGGATAAGTGTTATTCATATTTACAGACTCGTCCTTAGACCTGAGGGGTTTGTATTTCTCTAAGTTGTTATGTTAGTTATTTTGAGCTAC
>JAOXJP010036661.1:0-16581 GCA_025762735.1 Platanus orientalis
AGGGGTAAGGCTGTGTACATCTGACCCTCCCCAGACCCCGCAGTGGCGGGAGCCTCATGCACTGGGACTGCCCTTTTAAGCATGTTAGGAGGGTTTTACTACCCTATCTTAGTTTTCTTGGAATATGGAATTGTTTACATGATGTTAGAGCTTTGTTGAGTGGGCTTGATGATCTCTACTACATGTGGTATGGTGTGGGAGTTAGATTTACATGATTTGGAAGGTTTATAAAGTGTTATAGTGGTGTATTTTGTTTTTCCCCTTGATTTCCTCTTTGAATTCCATAATTATTGCTCTCTATCTATTTGATAAAAGTTCATATGATTAGCTCTCAATAATTTACATGTTTTTTGGATGCCTTCAAACTCTTTGCATAAGCCTATTACTTTCTTTGGTGGATTCCTTCTATTTCATGTTAATCTATGTTGAATTGTGTAAATTTTATGGATTCCCATGTTAGAATCTTGGAATTCCTATATGCTACATTAGGCTTTACATCCATTCGTAGCTTTTAGTTGCATGAGCATGTTACTTTTAGTATGACTTACTTTGGAGTTTTCATGTAGCATCTTATTTGGACTTCTATATGTATTTTGATAGCATTTGAGTTATTCAGTTTTATTGTTGATTAACTTTTCGATTTTGGACTCTTTATGAGATAGGAAACATAGATATTTTTTATATATGGCATACTTATTATAGTTACATTACTTTCCCTAAGCATGGATATGATGGATCGGTTTGGGATATTTGGATTTTGAAATCATACTTGTAACACCCCACAATGTTTATAAATGGAAAAAATGTAATTAAGCATGTGTAAGGAATAAAAATGTCAATTTACATTTTTAAAAAGTTTGTTGGGGTGTTTGGGGACCAATAGAATGAATTAGAAGTGAGAGAAACAAAGATAAGTCATGAACTTGTCAAGTTCTAAAGTTGTCCCAAAAGCGTATTCAGAGTAATTTCATAGGAAAACCTATACCACTTGAGAGAGTTTGAGTACAAACCACACATCATTAGAAAGATCTATGATTTTACTTTTCAGCATGACAACCAGTGATTAAATCGGAGTTTTCAAGAGAAAGTTATGACTTTTTAAGTAAGAAGTATTGGTGTTGAAAGAAATCTAGGAATTTCGAGGACTTGAAACTATTTTTCTAGGCTTGAAAAAATTATTTCGATGGCATAAGCTTCTCTTGGAAAAATGGTGTTCGAGTGTTTCTCAGTATGAGTACCCAAAAATTATTTCGAGGGCTCAAAATTTATTTTTTGAGAGCTTGAAAATGTGCAAATCCATTTTAGGATTCGTACCCGCATAGTATTAGTTTGGGAAAAGCCTTAAACCACATATTTACCCCTTTTAGGTTTTGTTTGACATAAGGGAATTAACATTAGAGAGAGGAAGAAACTTTGGAAAAACTTTGGAGAAGGAAGGTGAATCTTCTTCTTTAAGAGCTTGGTAAGTCCCTAGAAACTTAGATCTAGTCAAGAGTAGGGCTTACTTTCAATTTCGTATTATTTATTTATGAATTTTATTATAAAACTATGGTTTAATCACAAAGGAAGGAAGAACTTCAAAAGAGAAGCAAGTTGTGAAAGAAGAGCATTTTGGAAGCTAAGGTTAGAGTTAGTTGGTGAGTGGATATGTAGTTTATGCATACACTTTCCATTCCTAGGTTCCTAGAAATGTGATCTTATTCTATGTGTATAAAGATTTGTGGTTTCAATCTCCATGGAATTGATTTATGAGTGGATATGTAGTTTATGCTCACTTTATCCATTCTTAGGTTTCTAAAAATGTGATTATCTTCTATGTCTGCAAAGATTTGTGCATTGAATCTCTATGAAATTGATTTGGTGAGTGAATGCATGTTTTATGCATACTCTTCCATTAAATATGTATCCACTCTTCCATTCTTAGATTGTTAGAAGTGTGATTTTCATTCTGTGTTCAAAGATTTGTGGTTTCAATCTCTATGGAATTGATTTTCTAAGTAAATATGTAATTTATATATACTTTCCCTTCTTAGGAACTTAAATTGGTAGACAATAAGCTTTAATTTGGTGGATTTATATCTATTTTTCATGATAATACTGATTTCATTGAGTTGGATTTTGGTTCCTTTGATTTGATGCATATTAGGAATGATTTACTATCTTATTTCCATAAGCTCTTGCAATGTGGAGCTAATTACATGATGTTAGTAGCTTTGTTGAGTGAGCTTGATGATCTCTACTCTATTTAGAAAGGTTTTGGAGTTAGTTCATATGATTTTAATGGTTAGAAGGTTCTATGTGGTTTATCTTGATTTACCCTTTGATTTCCTTTTGAAATCCCTAATTTCTTGCTCTCTACCTATTTGTTGAATTATCATATGATTAGTTCTCCATGATTTATATGTATTTTTTATGCCTTTGGATTCTTTGCATATAAGCCTAGTACTCAATTTGATGGATCTCATTTATTTCATGTTAATCTATATTGAATTGTGTTAATTCTATTGATTATGATGTTAAATTCTTAGAATTTTGTGTACTACAATAGGCCTTACATCCATTAGTAGTTTTTGGTGGCATGAACATGTTACTTCTAGCATGATTTACCTCAAAGTTTTCATGGAACATTTTCTTGGACTTCTACAAGAGTTTTGAAAACACTTGAACTATTTGGTTTTATCATTGGTGATGTTTGGCACAATTTTTTTTTTACCAACTTAAGTATCCTCTTATCGTTAGAATTTGGGTCAAGCATCTGTATTTGCATTTTGGTATTTAACCCCTTACATGTTATTTACTTCTTTGGTTTTGAGACTATTTATGAAATATGACATATAGATATTTTAATTGTCATACTTCTATATTAGTTATTTTACTTTACATAAGCATGATTTTGGAATTTGGTTATGGACACAAGGATTTGATGTGATTCCCCTATGTGGGACCATACCCTTTTGGGCTTGGAGACCCGAACTGGTTTGACCTTTATGGCCCTCAGGTACCCAATCATCGAGACACATCAATAGGTGAAGATGGATCTAGTGATCCAATATATACGATTTTTTTTCGAAGACCCTTACATGGGTTACATGATTTGTTTTATTGGAGAACCTTATATGGGTTATATGATTTGTTATTTTAGAGACCCTTACATGGATTATATGATTTGTTTTATCGAAAACCGTTACATGGGTTTATGATATGTTCTGTCAGAGACTTTACATGGTTTATATGATTTGTTTTGTCGAAGACTCTTACCTGGGTTATATGTTTTCATTTTGTCGAAAACTCTACATGAGTTATATGTTATGTGCACTTGGAGTCCCCTATATGGGTTAGGACTTATGGTCTAAGAATGATTAGATTGGAAAATATTATACCTTATGGATATGACTTGGGAAGAATTTCTCACTCGTATATGATGATCTAAATAGATTGCACTTTATTTGGTGAAATGAATCTCTTGTTAGACTCATATGTTGGGAAGAAGTGAGTGTACGATATGTTGTTCTAAGATATAATCCTTTGATCAGATTTGAGTGATAAGTTTAAGTCAACTCCACTTATAGGGCAGTATATAAAAACTCAAAGATAGGTGATCGAAGATAGTAATGCTCCACTCGTAGGGCGGTATGTGAGCACTTAGAGATAGATTCCCCACTCATAGGGCGGTGTGTGAACACTTAAAGATATTGATGCCCCACTCGTAAGGTAGTATGCGAGCACTCAGAGATATAGATGCCCCACTTGTAGGGTAGTATGCGAGCACTCAGAGATATCAATGCCCCACCTGTAGGGCGTTATGCAAGAACTCGAAGGTATTTATGCTCCACTCTTATGGCGGAAAGTGAGCATTCAGAGATGTGTATGCCCCAATCATACGGTGTATGTGAACATTCAGAGAATTGTGTGTTCCACCCTTAAGGAGGTAAGTTATTCATTAAAGGGCCAACATTGGCAATTCTGTGTTTGGTTTCGGATTTGTAGGACCTCTTTTGATTTATTTACACTCGGTTTCGACATTTTACCGAGACCCATATGGGTTAGCATATAACACATGAACAGTTTGCTTTTGATTCACATTTGGACACTCATATATGGTTATCTTATAGCATATAACATATAGCACATAACACATGTATAGTTACACTGGTCTTATTTGGAAAACCACATGGTTATTGGATAGCATAAACATACTTTGGTTCATAGTAAAGATAAATGTATATCATACTTATTGCACTTGCAGACACAACTTGATTCCTTATTCTATCTTAATTCATCATATTTGCTATTGTGTTACTTTTGCCTCTTTTATGTTGTATAATCTACATACCCTTTCTCTAAGCTTGTCAAGCTTAATCCAATTGACACCCCCTTACAAATGGAGATATGGAGAACATGGTACTCTAAGAGCCATTTGAGATGTAACGATAGGAGATGATGGAATGGGCGCTTAGGCCCAATAATATGATGTTTAATTTTTGTTTCATAGTTGGGTAGCAAACTTGAGATATGTTACATTTATTTCATTTGGGATTTGTAATATTGTCTCATTTTAACATTTACTTGGATATGGAGTTGTAATTACTTTGGATTTAGTATAGATTTGATTAGGTTTAAATTCCGTTGCACTTAGTTTTGGATCATTGATATTATCTATTCCACTGCACTTAACATGGTAAAAGGTAAATGAATGAATAATCCATTGTTTTAGATGAACGAGAAATGGTTTGCATGCATTATTAGTATTTTTCCACTATGATTTGTATATGGACAATTGAATTTAAATGTATAAAAAGAAAATGTATTAAATTTATATGGAAAGTGACAAGTGAAACAGTGTCACACTCTAAAAATAGGATCTCCCTACTATGAGATATGGGTTCAGGGTGTGTCATTTTGTGTCACAGATCTAGATTCGGGCACAAACCATGGCTTGTAAATCTGGGTCATGACAAAATTGGTATAAGAGCCTAGGTTTATAGATTCTGTAGACAATCAGAGGTATTTTGGAGCTAAGGATTGAGTTTTTTTTTTGTTGACAAGTCGGAGGAAACTTTGAGGATTGATGGATTATTCACGTTTGATGTCTATGATTAGTGGATTTTAGTTACCTTAGAGATAAGTTGAATATTATTAAATGCAAGTATTGAGACTTTTGTTTATCTTATTTCTAGAGAATTGAGATGCCGCTACGTAGGAATACACAGTCAAATTCTTCTACTACCACCTAGTCGGATGGTGATGTCCTAATTGGGGTCTTAGGTGCTATCAGAGAGTTGGTTGGTGTGGTTAGAGAGCATGTTACCCATGAGAGATAACCCTAAGAGAGGACTGTTAAATATGGAAGTGATGCTTAAGAGCGGTTTCGCTGTATGGGACTGTCAGAGTTCATAGGGACCTCTGATCCAATAGAATCTAAGAATTGGATTGTGCAATTAGAAAATATTTTTGCTGTCATGGAGTGCTCTGAGGAGAAAGAGGTGTCTCTTGTCATGTTGTTATTTAAGGGTGAGACAGAACATTGGTGGAGAGCCACAAGTGACAGCCTCCCATATGACATTGATGTGCCACTTATGTGGGACATATTCCTCCATGCTTTCTGTGAGTACTTCATACCAGAGGGAATGAAAGATTAGAAGATGGTGGAGTTCCTAGAGCTCACATAGGGGAGCAAGATCGTGCTCTAGTATAAAGAGAAATTCACTGAGCTAGTGTCATACCCCAAAACCTATACTTGTACGGCTACAAATTTTGGCATGTGACATTAATCCATTCACATCAATGTCATTTAAATTGCTTAGAAATTTTTTTTACATCTTTCCTTTCATACATATGCAATGGAATCTCATAATCAAACCATACCTTTCCATTAATCAAACCATAATCCATGAATAAAATCTATAATCTAACATAACCCAAAGAATAACATACTATCTCCTTAAAACTGAAACTTTAAACTAACCTATAACATCTCTTCAAATAAAACTGAAATAACTGAACTAAACTGAATCAAAATATGTCTCTAAACAAATACGAAAATAAAATAACATAATTTCTGAAAGTAACTAAATCAAATATCTGTTATCGCTCTTCTCTCCTGGAATTCAGACTACTCATCTACCCTATCATCATCATCATCTGAAAACAATGGTACTAACTTTGTAAGCATGACTGACTTTGCAAATAAATAAAAACACTATTTAATATGCTGAAACAATTGGGTCAGTGAGCACAAATATTCATAATCAAAATAGAATGAGGTATGCTTTCAAAACAATTACTTTACATATCAAAATAATTATTTTAATCTAAGATAGAACAAATAATAGATCAGAACGGAGATCAAGATGCATAACTGAATAGAAACATAGCCATAGTTGAAATACTAAACTAAACTGAACGTAACAAGTCACTGTAACATATATATACATTTATGAGACCTGCTGAAACAAATATTTGAATCCCCCACATGTGCTGCGAAGTAGATAACAGATAACTGAATTATAAATTAAAAATCCCCCACACATTTTGTAAGCTAGATAACAGGCAACAGAATAGAACAAACCCATCTATAATCCAATGGTAGGATACCACTATCTCACACCTAGTGGCGAGCATCACAAACATCCTCTATTAATGTGACTAGATGAAGAGGGTACTTGATCTCATCTATTTAAACCCAATGAGGGGCTCTATCAAAATTGCATTTTTGATGGCAAAGGGGTCTCATGTCATAGCTAAACATATATTTTTAACAAAACAAATATAGATAGTAGTAAATATCAAAGAAGAACAAAACTAATAATCTTTAACCCACCTAAGAACATAGTTTTACGGATTGACATATCGAAAATTCTTTAAGACATTCTTTAAAAATATGATTACTAAAAATCCTTTGAAAACTCATTCTAAAAAATTGGGATTCTTTATAAACAATTTAAAAACTGAGTATAATAATCTTTTCTTTTGCAAAACAGAGATTAAAATCATTTAAGAACTTATTGGAATCAAAGTCAAGAGATAGAACATGAAAACAGAGATTAAAATCATCGAAGAACTTATTTGAATCAAAGTCAAGAGATAGAACTGTTTTTCATTTCAAAAAATGTAAAATAACCTAAATAAATCAAAACAAATACTTATCTAAAAAAATCGAAACAATTATGGTTCTTTGCAAAACTTGTAGATAAACAGATTTAAGAACCTAAAATAATACAAAACGATGTAAAAAAGTTCAAATTATTTACAAAACGGATTTTTCATTATTAAAAAAAAAGGAATCAAAACAATCCATAATCTTCATGATTTCTTTCAAAACCAAGAATCAAAGTGTTTTATGAACCTAAGAATAATCAAAATGATGTAAAAGTGTTCTAGTTTATTCATCGGGTTTAGGTAGGTTTCTAGTGAAGAAGGCCTTAAAATTTTGTAAAAATCATGGTTATACGGAATTTTCCACTTTTATGATGTAATTTCACCCATAATTTTTTTTTTCAACACAAACACTCGATGGGAAAACGGCCATAACTTTGTTTACAAAACTCAGATTCACTCACCATTTTTTTTTGGGTTGGAAACAAGACTTCAAGACCTTTCTAAACCCATAAGGTTTTCCCTCTAATTTTTCTTAAATTTTTATTTGTATATTTTTGAAGTTATCTTAAAATCTACTAACTCAGACCATACTAGACGACATAGACACTTGGTGGGAAAATTGTCATAACTTATTATAGGAAACTTCAATTTACTTACCGTTTGTGGAATTAAAAAGTAAACTAATAGATATTTCCAAACATTTATCATCTGTAGGGTGATTCCTATGGGATTGATATAGATTTATTGATGGAGTTATCCTGACTATTTGGGACAATTTCTAGAACTTGTCATGTCTTTAACTTTTTTTTTGCTCAATAAATTGTTTTTAAATTTTTTGTTCAGTTTCCATTCATTCGTCGTTTGTTGCGTAGGATTCTAGACTTTCGTACCTATCCAAAGGTATAAATTTCACTCACAGATTCTTTCTACATTTTCATTAGTGTTTTTTGTAAAGTTGTGTCAATGTTCAGATCAACACATATGCATTTAAGTGGTCCTATATGTGTACAAAACTTATATAACATGTGTTAGCATTCTAAGTGTGACACATGTACAATAATATGTGTGTCATGGTGCGGGGTGTTATAATTGGCCCGTTATGTCCCTCTTATTGTGGGAGATGATAAGACTAAGGCCAAGTAGTTCGAAAGGAGACTCAGGCCTGCCATCCATATGAAAATGACAACAACACGATAGAGGACCTTTGCTGAGGCCATGGAGATGGAAAGGTTAGTTGAGAATGACTATAAGGAGCTCGCCAAGAGCTGGGACAAAAGTAAGAAGAAAATTAGTTTTGAGGGACCTCGTGTTAGGGAGGATAGGACCAAAGTATTGAAGAATAGGACTTTGGAGGAAAATGAGACATGTCTGAAGTGTGGGAAAATATGTTGGGGTGCCTTGTAACACCTTGAAATCCCGTCCTTAGAAGAGACTTCGGAGTGTTAATTTACTTTACACTTTTCTAACTTACACATGTTCAAGACCCATCATAGCAAAATATTATTAAAAGGCTTTGTAAATTTTTTTCACTTTTCTTACACAATTTTTACTCATTTGCGAAAGCATTTCTCATATTGTTATTGCATTGGAATCATTTATTTAATTTCACATTAATATAGTAGAAGAAATCTAAATCTTATTCATATCCAAGTTCTCAATCTTTCAAATATGAATTCCTATAACCATACTAAAATAAAATCCAAACTCATGAGTTCATAAACTTAAAGCAAATTAATATCTCCCTCATAGGAGTCCACATAAAGCTGAAATTGGAATAAACAATATTAACTAAATAATAAAATATAAACAAGAAATGAAACTTAAATCCTCCAATAAAAGCTCATCATCACATATCATGTTTAATTTGTCTTTATTGGACAACACCTGTAAAACATGCTAATCTGAAAAATAATGCACATGGGTTAGTTTATGACATACAAATAACAATACAAAACATATTGGAATATGACCAAGACTTAGCACAAATTTTTGTAAAATTTTTTTCTTTTTAAAATACTTTTCTCAAAACATATTTTGCTGAAAACTAAACTTAACATTTTAAAACAAAACTTGCATTTTATTACAAAAATCAAAACTTTTACATGCATAATTTATCTTATACTAAACTTATTTTTATACTTCATACAAATACACATTATCACACACAAGCCTTAGTCTATGCCTATGGTTCACATGCTTTCCTTCCTTTTCCTAATTCCTGAGTTTTCACCTTCATCACTCATATGCTTATGATGATTCTATGTTTCATTCACATGGAATCCTCAAAGGACATTTAAATACTTAAACTATTTCAAACATTCTCATATTCTATTTTCTTTCATACTTAGGGTCCTAAACTTTCACAAATAGAACTTTTCACTCTTAGTTCATCTTGGATTCTTATCTTTCAGACATATGACCTAGGTTATCGAATTCCTACCACATAGTGTTATTACAAGCCCACATACTAATTTGTAGGCATGTTATCAAAAGTCTACATACAAACCTGTAAACAAGTTATCAAAAGTCTACATACCAACCTATAGACAGGTTATCAAAAGTCTACATACCAATTTATAGATAGATTATAAAAACTCTACAAACCAACCTGTAGATAGGTTATCACAAGTCTATATATCAACCTGTAGATAGGTTATTAAAAGTCTATATATCAACCTGTAAAAAGGTTATCATAAACACAATGAACATTCATTATTTAACTTTCTTGGGTCTTAACACAAACACATCACATCTCACATACACAAGCCCACATACAAACCTATTTGGCAATTTTTCACATCACTAGCATATGCCCACATATAAACCTGTTGGACATGTTCTTCACATCACTTTTATATTGGTCTGTAAAACCTTCACACTTCAATCGATAAGGATTTTCTTAACAAAGCTTATACACATGTGTTTCTTCTAAGCACGATTCATTTTCTTATATTTCAACTATGAAACTTCATATTACCCTAACCATCAAGGGCTTTCAACACAATCACATGCATAACACATAGCACAACACATCACAAAATTTAACTTATTATAATCTATCACATATCTTCACAAAAATATGTATGAATGCATGTCTTACTTTCTAAGAAACTTATCTTTTCAAAATCTCTTCTTTTTCTTTTCAAAACTGATGTTTTCTTTTGTAAAAATATATAGTCAATACATGTTTTACAAAACAGAGAATTATCTTGGCCATTTAAGCACATCTAAGAATAACTATTTTTTTCAACATCATGAATGTAAATGCTTGCAAAAAATCATTTATGACATGACACATTTTTATCAAAATTTGAAGTAACTAAACATAGATTCTTATAACAATTAATCAAAATATGACTAACATGTAACTTTAAGCATTAACATAGAACCATACATCAAACATGAAGAAACAATGGATGATATATAATATTTACATAATATAAGGCCTATGCAACTCATCACACATAATAGATCATAAACCCTTATTCTTTGTAAGAACTTATGAGATACACAATAAAAAATCACTTTTGAAACATATTTTTTCATTCTAAGATCCTAAACAAAATAAGAAAATAGGTTCATATCATTACTTGTAGAGAATCATAAACTTTCAAACTTAACCTTTTTATCAATGAACTTCAAAAATCTTAAATAAAAAGAGGAAAACAAGTATGTTTTACATTCTTACTTGTAGAGATTTTTTTTAATCAAATACTTTTAAAAACCTAAACAAAACATGAAAACATGTATGTTTTGCAAAGTTACTTGCCTTTTGTTGTAGAAAATCAAATTTCCAAAGCTTGTTGTGTTCTTCCCTCTTTTTATCTTCCAAATCCTCAAATTTTTTTTCAAACCTTAGCTTTCTCTTTTATTCTTTTTTTAAAATCTTCAAGCTTGCAAACTTCTTCAAAAAATCATATTTCTTATGAATTTCTATGTTTTTATAGGTTTAAATAGCAACCATAATCCCCAATTTCATGTTTAGGTAAGTTTCCAGTGAAAAAATCCTCTAAATTTTATAAAAATCACAGTTGTACATAATTTTCAGCTTTTATGATGTCATCCTACCCATAATTTTTTCAGCACAGACACCCGATAGGAAAATAACCATAACTTTCTCTACAAAATTCCAATTTCCTCACAGTTTGTCGTATTGGAAAGTAAACTCATAGATATTTCCAATAATATATTATTTATAGGGTGATTCCTATGGGATTATACATGTTTATTTATTAAGTTACCCTGACTATGTAGGATAGCTTCAGAACTTGTCATGTCCTTAATTTTTTTCATCTTTTCCTTTCTATGTTTAATTTAAAATTTTCACTCACCTAAATGTGTTAAAATACCACTAATAAATTTAGAATATATAATTAACTATTCTCTATCAATTATGCATCTATGATCCTACTTTATACATGAAACATGAGCAGGGTGTTACGTGTTTGTTATCGTGATACTAGCTCATGTTATAAATGCAGAAAAGTGAGCCACTAAGTGTGAGACTGACCCGACTAGAGAGGTGAACTGGGCTCAAAGCCTGTGAGTGAAGGATAGAGGCCAAAAGCTTAAGGATGTGTGTACGCCATTATAGAACAAAAGGTCGATGACTCTAAATCTGTGGGTGTAGGTACCTTTTTGTTATCTTTTCCTACCACATGAATTTTCATTGATCCTAAAACTACTCACTTCTTACACCTTATGCTTAGCTAAGACATACTAGTTCTATGCCTAAAAATATAAACGTTGTATTGTATCTCTGATTTTAGTTTCATTTATGAAATTGAATGTAGAAATGCATTTAATATAGTTTTCATATTAGTTTGTATGTGTTATTTATGTTGGAGATACCTTATGGGTTAGTAAGTGCATATTTCATTTGAAAGGACTACCCTATCGGTATTTATTCTGGGATAATGATCCCATATAAACCTTGAAAGTAGTACCTAGCATTCTAGGTCAGCATGACTTGACAATTTAGAAAACTTTAAAATAATCGATGAGTTGTCTAGCTTTAGCACTAGATAACCAAAAGTAAGAGAAACAGGGAATTGACTAAGGTGGAGGTAAAACATCCACACTTTTTTTCAAAGGTTTAGACACGCCAAATTCAAGGAAAAAAATCTCTTATAAGGAAGGGAGAATGTTACACCCTACAGTGCTCATAAAGGGAAACAAATATAATTAAGCATGTGTAAGGAGTAAAAATGTCATTTCACATTTTAGAAAGTTAATTGTGGTGTTTGGGGGACCAATAGACTGAATTAGAAGTGAGGGGAACAAAAATAAGTCATGAACTTGTCACGTCCTAAAGTTGTCCCAAGAGTGTATTTAGGGTAACTTCATAAGAAAACCTGTACCAATCCTGAAAGAGTTTGAGTTCAAACCACACATCTCATTAGAAAGATCTAGGATTCTACTTTTAACATGACAAACAGTGACTGAATCGAAGTTTTCTGGAGAACGTTATGATTGTTTAAGTATAAAGTAACTATGATGAAATAAATCTAGGAATTTTGAGGGCTTGAAAAAAAAAATATTTCGAGGGCTCAAGCATCTCTTGGAAAAATGGTGGTAGGGTGTTTCTTAGCACGAGTGCTCGAAAATTATTTTTAGGGCTTGAAATTTATTTTTAAAAGGATAAAAAATGTGCAAAATCCGTCTTAGGATTCATGCCCATATAGGATTGACTTGTATTATTTTGAGACCCTTATAACATGATCCTAAACCTCATATTTACCCCTTTTAAGGTTTGTATGACATAAGAAAAGGAACATTAGAGAGGGGAAGACACTTTGGGAAAACATTGGAGAAGGAATGAAAATCTTCTTCTTCAAGAGCTTGGTAAGTCCCTAGAAACTTAGATCTACTTTAGATTAAGGCTTACCTTCAATTTCTTATCATTTATTTATGGATTTTAATTATGAAACTATGGTTTAATTATAGAGGAAAGAATAACATCAAAAGAAAAGCAAGTTCTAGAAGAAGAGCATCTTGGAAGTTAAGGTTTAAGTTAGTTGGTGAGTAGATAAGTAGTTCATGCATACATTTTCCATTCCTAGGTTCCTAGAAATATGGTTTTATTCTATGCGTGAACAGATTTCTGGTTTCAATCTCCATGGAATTGATTTGTGAGTGGATATGTAGTTTTTGCTCACTTTATCCATTCTTAGGTTTCTAAAAATGTGATTCTCTTCTATGTTTGCAAAGATTTGTGCATTAAATCTCTATGAAATTGGTTTGGTGAGTGGATACACATTTTATGCATATATTAGTCCATTATTAGGTTTATAGAAGTATGATTTTCATTCTATGTTTAAAGATTTGTGGTTCCAATCTCTATGGAATTGATTTGATGAGTGGATATATAATTTGTACACACTTTCCCTTCCTAGGATCTTAAATTGGTAGACAATAAGTTTTAATTTGATGGATTTACATCTATTCTTCATGAGAACGTTGATTTCCTTGAGTTGGATTTTGGTTCCTTTGATTTGATGCATATTAGGAATAATTTACTACCTTATTTCCATAAGCTCTTGGAATGTGGAGCTGATTACATGATGTTAACAGCTTTGTTGAGTGAGTTTGATGATCTCAACTTTATTTAGAAGGTTTTGGAGTTAAATTCATATGATTTTGATGGTTAGAATGTTCTATGTAGTGTATCTTGGTTTGCCCTTTGATTTACCTTTGAAATCCCTAATTTCTTACACTTTTCCTATTTTTTGAATTGTCATATGATTAGTTTTCCATGATTTACATGTCTTTTGGGTGCCTTTGGACTCTTTGCATAAGCGTAGTACTCACTTTGGTGGATTTCATTTACTTCATGTTAATCCATGTTGATTTGTGTTAATTCTATTAATTCATATATTAGAATCTTATAATTTTGAGTGCTACAATAGGCCTTACATCCATTCGTAGCTTTTTGTGTACTATAATGAACATGCTACTTCTAGCATGATTTACTTTGATGTTTTCATGGAACATTTTTTTGGACTTCTACACGAGCTTTGAAAATCCTTGAACTATTTGGTTTTATTATTGTCATTGCTTGTCATGAAAAAGGTTTTTGCCTTCATAAGTATCCCCTTGCCCTTAAAATTTAGGTTAAGCATCTTTATTTACATTTTGGTATTTGGCCCCTTACATGTGATTTACTTCTTCAATTTTGGACTTTTTATGAGATAAGATATATTAATATTTTAAATGACATGCTTTGAAGTAGTTACTTTACTTTATATATGCATGGTTTTGGTATTCAGTTTTGGACACAAGGATTTGATGTGATACCCCTATTTGGGAATGCTCTTTTGGGCCCAGAGACCTCAAGTGGGTTAGCCTCTATGGACCTTTGGTACCTAATTATTGGGTCACATAAATAGGTGAAGATGGTTTTAGTTACCCAATATATATGATATGTTTTTCCGAAGACCCTTATATAGGTCATATGATTTGTTTTGTTGGAGGCCCTTACATGGGTAATATGATTTGTTTTGTCGGATACCCTTATATGGGTTATATGATTTATTTTTTTGGGGATCCTTACATGGCTTATATGATACGTTTTGTTGAAGACCTTACATGGTTTATATGATTTGTTTTATCAGGGACCTTTACATGGGTTATTTGTTTTCATTTTCTCGGAGACTCTACATGAGTTATATGTTTTGTGCTCTCAGAGACCCCTATATGGTGGGTTAGGCCCTATAGTATAAGAACGATTAGATTGAGAAATGTTATACCTTGTGGATATGACTTGGGACGAGTTTCTCACTTGTATATAATGAACTAAGTAGATTGCACATTGCTAGGTGAAATGAATCTCTTGTTAGACCCATATGTTGGGAGGAAGTGAATGTACCATATGTCGTTATGTTATGTAAATCCTTTGATAAGATTTGAGTGATATGTTTAAGTCAACCCCACTTATAGGGCGGTATATGAGAACTCAGAGATAGGTGATCAAAGATATTAATGCCTCACTCGTAGAGAGGTATACGAGCACTCAAAGATAGATGCCCCACTCATAGGGCAGTGTGTGAGCACTTGGAGATATTGATGCCCCACACATAAGGAAGTATGCGAGTGCTCGGAGACATGAATGCCCCACTTGTAGTGCAATATGCGAGAACTCAAAAGTATTGATTACCTACTCGTAGGGCGGTATGATAGCACTTAGAGACATGGATGCCACACTTGTAGGGCGGTATGCAAGCACTCAGAGATATTAATGCCCCACTCGTTAGGTAGTATGTGAGTACTTAGAGGTATTAATACTCCATTTGTAGGGTGGTAGGCCAGCATTCAAAGATGTATTGGCCCCACTCATAGGGCTGTATACGAGCATTCAAAGACTTGTGTTTTTCATGCTTAGGGAGGTGGGTTATTTGTCAAAGTTTCAACATTGACCATTTTTCATTTCGTTCTGGAATGGTAGGGACCTATTTTGGTTTATTTATACTAGGTTTTGGTATTTAACGAAGACCCATATGGGTTACCATATAGCACATGCATAGTTTGGTTTTGATTCACTTTTGGACACTCATATGATTATATTATAACATATAGCACATAACACATGCATAGTTACATTGGTCTTATTTGGAAAACCACATGGTTATTGCATAACATAAATAAACTTTGGTTCATAGTAAAGATATATGTTTAACATAAACACACTTTGGTGAAAGAAGTTTACCTTTCTTGAACATAGAAATTAGTAAAGTTCATTAAACAACCACATATTTTCATATGCTTTCCCATGATCATCATATGAATCTCTGAGATCTAATATTAAAGGAAGTTTAGAATTACCTCAATGATTTAACTGGACACAAGAATCCAATCTGACCTGGTCTCTAAAGTATCCACACTTGCTCTAGAATTTTCTGTGCTTCTCCCACCTCCAAAAAAGTTACAGGACCCTATCTGAACGTGGATACCTCTCTATATAAAGTATTTGAGAAGCCAAAGTAACCTTAGGGGTGGTGGGATTCTTATCCTTAGGCTGTGAGGCCCAATATCCTTAATTAAATCAAACTGCATTAAGGACAACCTATCTTTTGTTAATTGCAAACTGGCACACCACTAATTGCAATAATCACTGTTACATATTGCAACTGAACTCCCAAAGATAAGAAAATAACAATGAGGCCCTTCTTTACAAATATTTTACAAATATATGTTTCCACTTCACAATATTCCTTAATGACCTTCAGGGTGACAAAATAATCATTGTCTAACCTCTATGGTCATTAGAACATTATCATTAGGTACTTAATGAATCAATTGGACATTAAAAAACATCTATTTGATAAAATCATTTTCAAAATTAAATATATACATTATAATATAATTTTGAAAGCATTTCACAAACACTTTATCAAAAAACACTGGCCAAATTTTTATGTCCAATTAAATCACATATTTCCTAATCTGAATATTCTCCCAATTATGGGCAGTGGATTCCTTGTTGGG
>JAOXJP010036672.1:0-16581 GCA_025762735.1 Platanus orientalis
GTCAGACATTGTGTCACATTGTGAGAAGAGACTGGAGTGGTACATGTCCATTCAGACTGGAGATGATTTGAACTCCTATTTAAGGGCTTCATCCTCGTTTATCACTGCCTTGTGGCCAAAGAAATGTGTTACATCTTCCTTCATCTTTTATCTCTCCACCAAATCTTCCGAGATCTTTATCGCTGGTAATATCATCTCATTTTGGTAAACCTTATTGATGCTGTGGATTTGAACGAATTCCTTTGCACACAAGTTTCTTCCAGCTGTACTACACATTGTACTCCACTTACTACCAAAGTCCTTTGGCTTGACAGCCGGATTGGACTTCCTCCTTCTTATAAAAAGTAACACCCCTAGGGAAAAAAACTAGAAGAATTGAACTGCACTTGCGTGGAGTAACCAACACTTTCTTGATTCTCAACTCACGGAAAATTTACTATAAACTCCCAAAAAGTGTACCAGAACTTGACAAATAGTAGCATAAGGACTTTCAATAAATTTTACCTTATTTACCAAAAAAAAAATTAATAATTTTACCTATTATCTGATAAAAGGATCATTCTTGTGGATGGGCCAACTAAAGGGATTAAGTGGACATGAAACGTGGTAAAGTGTGGCATCAGCGGCCGTGTGACACGTACACTAAAAAAGTGAACCAAATTTGACAGTCATTTTCACCTTTTTAGTGGGTGATTTTCACCTTTTTGGATTATGTGCCACACTGCAAACGATGCCACACTTTATCACACTTCAAGCGGTACCAGATGATTTCAACTCGAGACGGCAAGTGCTTTGTTGCTTTACCAAGAACATGCCATGTGGCAAAAATTCTGGTGGAAGGTTAATTAAATAAGTTAATCACAACTTCTTAGGGGAATATAGATTATGTTTAAATTGAATTGATTAGAATCTTTTTTTGGTATAAGGATTTATTTATTTTTTATTATTATTTTAATCGATTAGGGTTTGATGAGATTAACATAATCTTTATTTCGGTTGTGGTGCTTAATATAAAAAGGATTTGGCTGAATATGAATGCAGCTCATCTCTAACAAGGGATGTAAACCAGTGGTGAAGCAATTCTTTAACGTGACTCACTCAGCCAGGGAACCAGTGGTGATATAATCGCCATGTATTTAAGGGTACATTTCATCTTTGGAGGACGGCATATCTTATAGTTTCGTGGCATTCAGTTGAGTCTTACTTATGAATCAAGTTAGTGTTTTTTTTTTTTTTTTTCCAGAGAATATAAAAGTAGAAAAGCATAATTTATGATTGGGTGAATATTTAATAATTCACTTGTCAGAAGCTTGGAAACTTGTTTATAATTCTTTAATGCTGTTAATAAAAAAAAAAATACTTCTTTTGTGTTCAAACACAATGTACAATAATTGATCTATTAATACAAGAGAAAACTAAGTAATTATATGTGTATTATAATAATGACTTTCTAGGTGAACCAATTCTACTTTACTTCCCTTTTTTTTTTTTTTTTTCAAGCGACGGTATTTAATCAATATGAACCTATAGGTACGTCAATCACTTTCATTTTTCATTTTTTTCTTTTGTTTTTTATGAAGGATGCAATATTCAATTAAGTTAGTTGATTCATAGTAGTCATTAGAGTAGGAGTCAGAAGTAATTCTGTGGGTTCAAGAGATACACTTTTTAACCTCCTCTAACCTCTACTGAGGGTCAAACAGGCTGTCAAAAGTAATTTTCACTTTTTTGGGGCAAGTGTAAATCACTTTTGACGTTGATGTGGCTGCCCCTTGACCTAGGCGTTTTCTAAGCTCAGCGTAGAAAAACCTTGCCACCTCATCACAAGTAATTTTTTGGCTTCAGGGCATATATATTTTTGGCCAAAACAATGTCTCCTGGTCACAAATAATTTTGTGGTGTCATGACTAAGAAGGGATCCTTTTGGCTGTAATAGGTAGTTAATTTGTGGTGTCAGCTTCATTTGTTTGCTCGTAAAACTTTGTTAGGGAGAAAAATATAACGGAGGTAAAACTTTGTTTTGTAAATTGTTACCTTTTACATGTTTTCATGTGTTTGTTGGAAGTTGTAAAAAGAATTGTAAAATAACATTGTAAAACTTTCAGGTGTTTGTTTCTAAGCATATTTTATCGAAGAAAATGTAAAAAACATACATATACTCGTTATTAGCAAAGCTTGTATTATGGTTTTGCAAATTTGCAAGATAAAGTCACCAAAGGGGTGTTTGGTTTAGATTCTAATTCAGATTTTAGATTCTTAAAATCAGATTCTATAATCAGATTATCAGAATCCAGAATCTCGTTTGGTTAAATTTAATTCTGGAAGCTGATTTCGCTTTACAGAATCAGAATCTTGTTTGGTTGAACAATATTCAAAATTGATAATTCAACAGAATTTATGCACAAAATATCTAAATTGCCTATAAATGAAATACTAGAGTACCAAAATCATAGTAAAAGCATAAAAGCTAAACTACATATATGTGATAAGTATTAAAAAGTCATTCAACATACCTTAAGCAATTAGAACTATATAATAATCATACACATACATTATAGATGTATTTCTCCTAACTCATGTTCCATAGCAACTTCAATTTCATTTCTAAATATACCCATCTCTTGTTGCAGTTGTGATAGAACATCCTCATTTGGATCATCATCATTGCCTACGACTACCTGATTAAGTACTACCAAATCATCAATATCATATTCTTGAAATAACCAATCTCTATGGGCTTCTTGTCGTATGAAATTATGTAAAGTACATGCAACAACTACACAATAAGCATTTGTGTGTTGAACTTGTAAGGAGTCATTTGTTTTAAGATTGGGAATTGCACCTTTGATATACCAAAACATCTTTCAATAATATTCCTTAATGAGGAATGAGCATAATTGAATATTTCATTTTCTTGACGTGGTCTTTAACCTCCACGACGAAAATCTTGAAGATGATAACGTACATTGCGATATGGCACAAGAAATCCTGGTTTATTTGGATACCCTGCATCAACCACGTAATATTTACCTAATACACAATTAAATTTAACATATAACTAATTGTCTTTAAATAAAAAAATGAACTTAAATTTTTTTGAAATATAAAAAATACCTGATGGGGGATGAGGAAAGTACAAACTTGGGGTGTATATTGCTTCATTGAAAATTCAAGAGTCACATGTGCTTCCCTCCCATCCAGCCCATATCCAAGTGAATCGCATATCAAATGAGCATACAGTCATCACATTTTGTGTTGTATCTCCTTTCCTACCAGACCGGTAAGGAACTTGATCTGAAGTTGGGATTACTGCACTGATGTGTGTTCCATCAATTACACCAATACAATCCTTAAACCATGGCATATATTTTCAGCTTATAGAAATCTCCAGAGGAATTCGATCGAAGGAATGAAGCACAATAATTTCTTTTGCAAACTTGGCTAAAGCATTCAACACATTGTGAAATGTCGACTAGTTGTTTCATTAGAATGTTGAAACCTATCTAAGGTAATAAAATTATTCTCATTTCGACTGATGGTATAGGCAAACATAGCTATTTGTTCTTTGACACTAATGTGTCGTACATCAGACAAAAGGTTTCTCTCCTATAATACATATGCAAGCCTAAATAACACATGCCATTGCATATGAAACAACATTTGACATCTAACAGGTGGACTATCATATAGTACTTCATGTAGAAAATCACTCACTATTAATATTGAATTGTGTAAAAAATGTTTGGGTATCATCAAATCCGAATATCCTTACAAACATGTTGCTAGGACTAATGCCATCAAAGATTATTCCATAGCATCATTTCTATCTATTCTATCTGTTCACAAATGCACATTCATATCCATTTAAACAACATTTATATTAAAATCATATCATATAGAAAAAATATATATTTATATTAAAAGTTACATTCGTTCTAGAATACTACATCTTATAAAGCACATTCCACATAAATCACCTTCATATAAGGTTGTACTCAAAATACATCCATATAATTGTCTAAAGGAAAACATAACTGATTACCATGTGATTACATTAACTCTAGAGGTATGGTTGCACTGATAACCGGTGGAGCCAGTGGCATTGGCAAGGTTGTTGCTCAAAGGTTATGCCAGTGGGGACACAAGGTTGTAGTTGCTGACATCTAAGACAACTTGGGACACTCCCTCTGCAAAGACATAAGTCCTTCTTCAGCCTCCTACATCCATTCCGATGTCACCAACGAATCCGACGTTCAGAATGCCATTGACACCACCGTCACCAAGCATGGGTCGCTCAACATCATGCTCAATAGTGCAGGTGCCATAGGGTCCATCAAACCCCACAACTTTGACAATGAAAATGTAGGGAAGTTCGTTATACCCAACATCTTAAACTCTAACCAGTCCGATTTTGAAGGGATGAACAGGTTCCATGTATTAGGTACATTCTTGAGGACTAAGCAAGCAGCCCATGTGATGATCCCGGCCGAGGGTGGCAACATAACAAACATCGCTTGTATTCACGAATACGATGATGACTAGTGCAACTCGTGGCTTCGAAATTCGTGGTCCTTAGTCTCACCAAGAATGCTACCATAGACCTTCAATTGTCGAGTGTTCGAGTCAATTGTGTGTCGCCCTTTTTGGAAATTTCACCTTCGATTATCCAAATGGATCCGGAGTGGCTGTTTTATTCCAACTTTGATGTCTACTAGAATAAGTGATTGAGATTGTCTCGGGGGTAGTGACTATGCCCTGGAGAGGATACACATTTTTAGTCGATGGAATTGATGAAATCAATGTCGTAGCGCTTAACAACCATTTTTGTTTGAACGGCCGAACCAAAGACGAATGATAGAATTATTCTATCATTCTATCTGAAGTATATAATGATAGAATTATTTAGAAAATCTAGTTTGTTTAGGTTTATTATTTTGGTTTAAAGGGGTTTGTTAGTTTAATTAAATTCAAAGTGAAGAGTTTGTTTAACATTTATAAAGGCTGATAGAGTTTGTTATCAAGAAAAAGAATATATTGATAAATAAATTTTATTTTGGGTTTTGAAAAGAGTCTTATAATATTTTCTTTATATTAGTTTTCTTCGTTCCTTAGTTTGTGTTTTTATAAAAACTACCCTTAAAAAGTTTTGGGGTTAGTATTTGTTGATCTATTTAGACTACGTCTGGCCATCCGGATTTGAGCCAAATTCAATGGAATCTAGAATATGATTCCATTGATTAGACGGATTCCACACATCTAGTTGGCTAGCTTAGAAACCTACCGATTTCCGAGCAAATCCAATGGAATCCATATCCTTGTAATTTTTTTAGTTTTCCTTTTTCATCTCAGAATGTTAGATTTGTGACCAAAAAGATTGTTTTCTATTTCTTGGCAATCAAATAACAAATGGGATTGTTGTATTGCTTTTAATTCCTTTTCTAATATTTTCTATTCCTTTGTACATTTTGGATTATCAAATTCCCTTTTTATTAATCCACTTAAATCTAGACAATCAGACAGAGCCTTAGGGGTTTGGGTTCCTACATATAAGCTAACGGATCCTCTCTTCAAACTCCTTGGCTTTTAAATGAAAAATTAGATAGAGATCCCTTCAAGCAATCGAATACAAGCTGAATTATTGTCTTTTGGATCAAAATTAATTAGTTGTTGTGACTTTGAATCCTTCGAGTCCAATGTTGAAAACTAAGGCATTTAATGTCATTTAAAACATTCCATTAGCATTAGCTTGGCCATTAATTCCATTTAAGAATTTCATTAACAACTCCTTAAATTAAGTTTTCAAATTTGTTTGTTTTCAAAATTGTCTCTCATTTGTTTAATCCCACATTGGTTAGAATAAAAACAATATACAATATATAAGTTCTAACTCTTCATCATTATTTTGTATTTTGAGACTCACACTCTCTCTCTCTCTTGGCTGCTATGATGTAGCAAAGTGGTACACATGGGTGCGGGCAAGGTCTTGAACACAAGGACGCTTAAAGTGCACTTTGCATGTGCGCATCATCGCAGAATAGTATTAGGGGTCCCAAAATTCCTTTTTCGACGGTCTAGATGTGATCTTGTGGTATATGAGTCACCCATGATTGATAAAGTCTAAAATTATACTGGTGTGTGAATAACTAGGACCAAAGTGCGGGAATGGTGTGACCCAAGAGTGTGCAAATAAGTGGACCTTAGCCCACAAATGAAGTAGGCCAAGGCCCATGAATGAGTGGACCAAGTGCTTGAATGTGATGGATCAAGTCCATTCGCCATAAGTTAGGCTCATTTGCGACAACCCAGAATCGACCTACTCTTGTGTTTGACGCAAGTAAAAGCCCATGTCGAGTCTGGCAAAAGTCCATTCACCCATGCTTGGGATAAATGTGAACCAACAAGAGGTTGACAACTCAAAGGAGTCGGTGTAGTGGGTGGAAGCCCACTTCCACTATAAAAGAAGTCATTATTAGGCTCCTAAGTGGGCGAGCAAGAGAGACTAAGGCTGGAAATTGGGTTCTTGCAAGTGGGAAACCGAGAGGAAGAACAAGTAGGTGACGAGTAAGGGTCTTTGCTTTGTCTTCTCTCTTTCTCCTTTAGATGTGTGTTGCAAAACACATGCCACTACAATCCTATGGAACTACAACTCCCTTGTAGGAGTTTTGTAATGCATCATTGGGTTTGGAAACCACCTCAACCAAGTGTTGAAGTGTTTAATTTAGTGAACCTCCACAAGGTTTAATGATGCTACTGTGGTCTTCTTGACTCGGTTCTCATATATGTTTATCAAATTGATAAGGGGACACTCTACCGAATTTTAGGGAAAATTTGGACTTGTTAAAATTGGACGTTTTTGAACACCCGCTTTATTAAAGGGCAATAAGTTATACGGGGAGGTATCCTAGGTTTTTGTTAGGCCATGCAAGCCCATTAAAAGATAAGGAATTGATTCCGAGCTTAGTTGTATCCCAGAGATAGCTTGGCACGCTCCCTTATACAATTTTGTGGGAGGCCTCAACTATCTTCATAAAACGCATGAAATAGCACTATGTCTCGGGTCACTTGGTTTTAGTTTTTTATTAAATTAAAAGTACTTGACTTTAAGATTATGGATTTAATGAATTTTGGAATTATTGGATTACAAATCCAACATCCAATTGTCCAAAATCTACCACAGAATTAACTCTATTTATGTTTAATGAATTCTACTTTATGGATGCACCAACCTTAATATTTACAATTGGAGATAGCAAGACTGAAGTTCTAATCTATATAGACTGCGTAGTTCTTCAGCAACCAGAGATTCTTAGTCAATTTTCCGAGCTATATCAAATGGACCCTTGAAAGATGGTCACATCATGGTGATCTAGGGCTAATAGAGGTATATTGGACTTTGTTCGTTCAAATTTTACATATATCTGAATTCGGTTTGATACCTGACTCAAAACAGCATTCGTATTTGTATTCGATGAGTTAACTCAAATGTATTTGGTTACAAAAAAGAAGAGAGAATAGAATCAGTTGATACCTAACTTTCTTCTTTTAGTTTTTAGTTGAACACCCTCTTTAATTCTTATTTATTTAAATAGATATCTTTATTAAAAAATGACGCTATGACCCCTATACTTATTTATTTACCTAAATACCCTTTTAAAAAGGGACACTATGACCCCTATAATATTACCTTGATGAATACTTAAACATGTGGATATTAGCTAGAGTAGATGTATACGTATCCATATTCAGCTTGTTTATAAATGAATTTTTGCTAAACAAATTGGTTATTTAAATGAATTGAATCGAGATGCATCCGTATTCACTCTAAATCAACCAAATACGAATTGAATACGGACAGCCTTAAGGTGAACCAAGAATCTGAGGAGTCTACTGCAATTGCAAGCCCTCAAAATTTTTGTTGAAATCGCTAGAGTATAAGGTGTGTACTGCGTATGGTGTTGGATTTGGATTATTGTTTCGTTTTTTCACATTGGGTCTAATACAAACGTAGATTCATCTAATGTGATCCTCTGCAGAAACTCCAACTAAATTTGGGCTGGAGTTTTTTATTTTGTATATGCACTGTAGGCATTCAATTCATTGCATGTTAATGTAGTTCAACTTACACTTACGTTAAATGTAGTACAACTTACTGCAGAGGATCCTGGGTCGGATATTATACATGATGATTATCGCCCATGCTAGTGACAGTTGATAAGGGGAAAATGCAGTTTGTTATCAGGAACTGTGAAAGCATCTCATGTCCATCTCCAAAGAAATGTAAAGAGATCAGAGGACAAAATATATTTGGCTAATCTAATAATGAAATCAAAATGGTTAGAGATAACGATTGGGATTTCTAATTTGTAATAAAGAGTGCAAGCAAAGAGATCAAAATGCTGTTCATTTGGTTGGTTAGCTTATATTTCTCTTATTAAACTAAGAGATCAAATAAGGTTTATGTTTTATTGGATTTGATTAGAGACTAAATCAAATTCAGCCGTATGAAACCAAATCCTAATCAAATCCATTCTTATAAAATCGCTATTTCTCTAATATGATTCACACACACGGTGTAGTGTTTATTATAGAAAGTCTGTGGCTTTATATGAACGCTCATCTCTAGAGGGATGAAATCCCAAGGGGAAGTGATTCTTGAACGTGACTAATCATATTGTCTGGGTCGAGCAATTAGTTGCCGGAAATTTTGTAAGAGCATTCACATCCGGTTAGACATATTTTATCTATTTTGCCTCTTAAAATTGATTTTTCTTGTATTTTCCATAATTTTTTTATGTAAAGTTATACATCCGATTCTTTATTTTACATAACTTTGAAAACAAACTGTCTAAATAATATTTGTTAACTGACAACTTTGAAAAACATTGACAAGTGTTGTTTATTGTCAAACAAAAGATAAAAAAAAATAATTTAAATTTATACCTAATGCTACAATCACTAACTATAGCAATAAGCATAATTTCAGCCAAAATACCTAGTCGGATGTAGGTCCTTTTTTAATGAATCTTATGTTTTTCACTCGCTACTTTAGCTAAAAAGCTATTTTAGCTAACTGGATGCAAATGCTTTAAGTATGATCTAGTGTCTTCCTTACAGCTATTTATCATTTTTGTATGGCGGCATATCACTTATGACTATTTATTAAAAATGCTTACCTGTCATGCTTTGTTACTACCGAAGCAAAAGTCATAATTATAACTTCTGTTTGAGTAGAGCCAACTTGATAACCAAGCAAAATATGGTTTGACCTTTGGTCACGACTGTCAATGACCTGAGCCTGAGCCTTTTTTTAAGAACATGAAGCCAAGCTTCACCAAGCTGAACTAACTAAAAGCTTCGCTCGTTAAAAGTTTGGTTTGATTTAGAAATTTGTAATAATAAATCATATATATATTTAGATTGTGACAATAGTAATGTTTAACAAGACAACTTGGACCAGTATTTAACAACTCAGATCAGTCTGGTGATAAGAATAGTTGTCTATCCAAGTTATCCGGTAACTAGCCCTAGTTACCGGGTTAGTATAAAAAACACAAGCGAGTGAAAATGCTCAGATAGAGGAAAGAAAAAGGTAGAAAAGATAAGAAGAAAAATCTATAAAAAAAAAAATTCAATGATGTGCCTTCTGAGAGAGCAGAATCTTCTTGGAAAAGATGTGTTGAGAAAATAAATCAAAAATCAAAAAAAAAAAAAATATATATATATATATATATATAGAAGCAGAAGAAGAATAGAAGCATTTTAGTTGAGATTATTCACTCAATCGTGGTGAACTTACAACTGTTCTCTTTCTCTTTGGGTCAATTTATCAAAACCTTCATCAGTTGCAGAGCCTGAACCCTATATGGCATTTTGCAAATTACCACAGAATTTGTCAAATCTTTGCCGATTGAGTTCCACTTCATGCTAGTCAATGAGTCAAGCTAGGTTAGCTCGGCTGGTCATGAGTCGACAAGCCAAGCCTGGGCCTTGATTTAAGCTTGTTTCTTAAGTAATTATATATAATGATTTATATATTATATTGTAACAATGGCAATGTTCAAAGAAGACAAATTGGGTAATGGGTTGTTAGGTTACTGGGCCTTGTTTTTCTTTTCTTTTTTCGGTGAGTAAAGCCTACCTTTACGCATGAACCAAAACTGAGCTCGGCACCTCAAGTTCATTACGGGTCCAAGCTGAGCCTGAGTTTTCTCTTCATGTGACAAGCCTGAGCTGAATATTTAGGCCGGCCGGGCTCAGATTATGTACAAATGAATTTCGTGTCAGGTTACAGTTGCTCACAGAGTCTTATAGAACATATGTTTTCTTTTTGGAGAATGCAAATTATTCTTTTTCTTATGAATAATAATTTTATTAGAAGAAAAAAAACAAAACAGAAACTGAGGACAAAAATTAAAGTGTCGGCTACATATAGACTTCGTACCAAAAAATAAGAGACTATATATAGACTATAGTCACTTCATATGATGCAGTATCATTCAAAGAGGAGATATTATACTCTTACCTTTCTTTTTTAGTAGTTTAATTGTTCAAATGGCGACATTCTTATCAATCCAGACCATCCAAGTGGACCTCCAAGCCTATAAACCTTTTTTCTTTTTCTTTTTTTTTCTTTTTTTGGTAAGGACCAACTAAAAAATCCGTCCAATCAAATGATCACACAACCAAATGAAAAGGTCCTCTTATATTTTCTTTTCAGGAGCAATGGACCCATTTACTCGGAAAGGGCAAGAAGGCCAAATTGGATGTGAGTGTTGACAGTTACGAAAGAAAAAGAGTGATTGTCATTTTTATTTAATAATTATCAGGTTTTATGTGGTTGAGATAAAGCTTTGTCGAGTCGAATACTTTTTTTGATATTTCCCCAACCTTTCACCGACAGTTGCCATTTAATTTCCCCAAAATCTTAAAAGAAATATAAGATCAGCACGATTTAAGCACGGAAAAGATTGGGTACGAATGCATCCGAATGGTGTCATGGGGTGGACAGGTCAATGCTGAAAAGTGATAAGCACCCTCCAAAAAGTCACTTTTTGACACTGATGCATTTGTTCGAACGCATCAATCAATACCTACTTCATTCATATGTAATCCCAACCCACTTAAGCGGGCTGGGATTAGGTACAGAAATCAGTTTTTCCTAATGTATTAGAATGACGTCAAGGAGCTGACATACCAGTGTTGAAAAGTGACTTTCACTTTTTTGGGAGGTGCTTATCACTTTTCAATGTTGATGTGTTCACCCCCTAATGCCATTCTAAGACATCAGAAAAAGCTGATTTCCCCGGCTTTTCCGAGCACGGTGAAGATTAGGCACAAATGAAATTTGTACTGATGCATTAGAATATGAAGAAAATTAGGTGAAAACAAATTTCGTGAGAACTGTACAAATTGCACCAGGGTGCAGACACATTATCATCGAAAACTGATAGATAAGCAACCCCGAAAAAGTGTAGATCATTTTTCTGTGCTGATTCTTCAACCCCCCGTGCCTTTTGCACAGTTCTCATGAAATTAATTTGCACATAATCTGAGCCCATTAGAATGGCATAAGGGGGAAAACACATCAGCATTGAAAAGTGATAAACATGCCCCAAAAAGTGTAAGTCACTTTTTGGCATTGATGTGTCAGCCCCCTGATGCCATTCTAATACTTTAGTATGAACTTCATTTGTACATAATCTCGGCCAACTTAAGCAACATCTTGGCTTTGGCCTCAGTTCATGAAAGAGATAAATGACGTTGATTGTAATTTCTCAACTAATAGAGTTTACCAAAAAGGGAGATAAATTAGGGAAGCAAATAAGTCGGATTTAATGCGGATAGTAGTACATCTTTATTTAGTTCATTTATTTTTCATGTACATCCGAATTCGATTATTATCCGTGCGGATATTTAAAAGGTACAATCAAATTCAAAATTGTTAAGTTTATCGAATATCAGATAATAATAAGATATAAATGGATATTGAATATAATCGGATATTCGGTTAACAGATGTCCGATTATTATAAACGGATATCGGATATAATCGGATATTCAATTAACAGATATCCGGATTTTAAAATGTATCTAAATATTTGTTTGATAAAACTATCTGGATATGTCAAAACCTGTATCAGTGTCTACAAGAGCCCAATGACACATGTGTAGGCCCTCATTCCAAGGTGGTGGTCTTGTTTTGAGGTGCACACCTATTCTCAATAAAAATTAGTTTCCATACATAGGGATGTAGCTTATTCTAAGAACAGTTTTAGAGCTGCTAATAAACACCCTTCCTAGTTCCTACATCTGGTGAAGCTTGTGCATAACAGCTCTCTCTCTCTCTATCTCCTTGAAGCATCAGACTTGGTAGAAATAACCAATGTTCCTCCCTTTTACAATGTAATTCCAATCATTTTCTTTTCCCTTCGCCTCTTATCTCAATCATCTTCTCTACAGTGTTTTATTGAATACCTTATTTCATCTCCTTAGTATTTCTCAATTTTGTTATTCTCCTTAGTATTTATTCTTGTGTTTTTCTTCTTTTCCCCTCCTGTAAACATCACATCCTTGATCTTTTTCTAAAAAGCCATAATTCCAAACCCAATTCCTAAGACAAACCCAAGATTTCTTATTAATTACCATCAAATTTCATACATAATTGACAACATAAAGGCTTCAATTAGATTGTCATATTTAACTCTGTCGTTTATTCCAACAAAAAAGAAAAAGCACACATTCTTCCCTTTCAAATATATCTCTACCTTTAGCTCACAATTCAAAAATTGATGCTGATTCAATACACATCTAAAAGACTAAAACAACAATGTGCAAACTGATGACATAATAGCATTTAAATCTTCTACATCTAGTTAATTTCAATAACTTATATAAAAAAACATAAATCAGAAAAAAGAAAATGCAAATCAACAATTACCAACCATTTGTATACAAATTGAAAATGAATGAAGAACCAAAACCATATCAATTCAGCAAAATAAAACCAATCACCCAGCTAACATCAACAATAGCACAAAAAACGCCATAAAAGGAGAACGGGGTTTTTTCAAATTCATGCTTCACCCATTCATGTGAGGAGGCATATTAATCTAAACTTCAACTTGATACCATTTGTCTATTAATCTAAGCCCAAATACCAACCTATAAATCAAATCCATAAATTTATACTCATTAACAAGTTTAATCAAAATTTAAACCTATTACACCACAAAAACATTAAGTTTTATAAGTTTCATCTTTCAAAAAGATAACTTGTTAAGCATCAACAATGTGAAAATCATTTTCACAATTCCACTTCATCCATGAAAAAACCTAAAAAAAAAAGAGCATGAGTTAATGTATTTTCATATTTAAGAAAAGTTTAAAAATCTCAATTTTTTAAGTAATTGTTTTATGAACTCTTACAATATTTAGATGGTTGTCCTAATACCCACTACATCAACATGACCACATCCAAATGATTTCTAATATATGATTGCTAACAAAATTGAAAAAAAAAAAGTAACATTAATATCATAAAAAAAGACATTGCAAATATAAATCAACCAAAAAAAATATTGAAACTCACTTGCAATTTTAAGTTCTTCCAACAAGTCTTAGGCACATATTAAAGCCCCTATTGTATCTAGAGTCAAACGACTACGACTTTGATCAAGTATCCGGCCTCTAGTACTAAATACAAACTCTGAAGCAACTATAGATACTGAAATAGATAGAAGGTCACGAGCCATCTTTGTAACCACAGGAAACTTATGTTGAAACTTCTACCAATGTAAAACATTGAATTTTATGATTCGATGATCTAATGGTTCTTCCAAATATAAATCAAACTCTGACTTTTGAGAAAAACTAGAGGAATTGCCTTGAGAATTGATATATCAACTATCAAACCCTTTAATTTGATTTTGATCCAATTGTTCATATTTATTATGTGATGAAGAATCATGACCAACCTCAACAAAGTCAATAGAAGGCTCACATGTAGACTAGGTTGTATACTTCAAATAAAGATCATAAACAGTTGCACGGACGCTATTAATCATCATCTCAGTGTCAATGTCATAGATCTCTTTATAATAATATTTTATAAGCTCCATCTTGAATTTAGGATCAAGAACCGTTGCCACTGGTAGAACTAAACTGCACTCCTCCCAGTATTTTTTGAATTTCAACATCATTTTTTCCCCCATTGAACAAATATAATCATATGGACACTTCTCCCATGAAAGTATCTCAATATAAATTGCACAAACATTAAAGAAAAAAATATTTGTAGTCGGATATGTGGTACCTGAAAAAAAATTTGTTACATCATTAAACACTTTCAAGCATTTGCAAATCACATCTCCACTACCCACTTCTCATTGGATGGATTACAATTGTAGCATAAATCCATGAGCTCTAAATGAATAAATGCTTATTTAAATGGCAAGGCACTCTCAAGCATCAAATATGTTGAGTTCCATATAGTTGAAACATCAGAACTTACATCTTTCAAGTATGATAGCTTTAATTGATTCTTTATTTGTTGAAATCTTTAGCTTATTTGGGCAGTTAACTTTACATACTTCACACTATCCCTGATCTTGCTTAACAAATGTGTAATTTCCCGCAAACCATCCTGCACAATAAGATTTAGAATATGGGCACTACACCAAACATGAAATAGCTCACCACCTAATGCAAGCAATCCTCTACCACGAAAATAAATTTTCAATTCCCTAACCATGGCATCATTCGTAGAAGCATTATCAACTGTAATGGAACACAACTTCTTGTCAAGATTCCAATCCATTAAAATGTCTTTAAGAACACCACAAAGAGTCATTACATCATGGGAGCCACTCACAGCTTTGTACCCAATAACTTTACTCTTCAAATCCCAATTATCATAAATAAAATGACAAGTAATACTACAATAACCCATATTATGTGTACCCGTAGTCTACATGTCCATGGTGATACTAACTCGACAAGAAATATGATCCAAAATGGTGTTAAACTTCTCATTTTCATCTTTAAAAACTTTCATGATGTCACTCTTAATTATGGTTCATGACACAAACTTGAATGTTGGTTGCAAAATATGAACAAAGTGCTGAAAGAATCAATGTTCTATCATATTGAAAGGGTACTCATGCTTGATTATCATCTTCACATATGTTGAACGACTACTATTTTGATCAAACTTGAATGTCTTAAGGGTAGTAGATTAATTATCACCCATAAAAACAACCAACATTTGTTGACCCTTCTCCATAGACATCAAGAATTTTTTGGAACATGATTTCAAGTGATTCAATAAATGAGACGTTTCCTTGTTATTTTATCCTTCAAATCATTTATTACAATGTTTACAAACAGCTTTTACCGACCCATTTGGTAATTTATGCCTATGAAAATCATTTCATGCGGGTGATGTTAATTTTCTTTTCCTACCCGAAGGAACCATATTAACTTTGCTTCTGTCATTAATTTCTCCAGAAGCATTAGTAGATATGAAAACTTATGATGAATCGGGAGTATATGTGGATGAAACATTTTGATCAGTAGACATGTTTAACAGTCACCTACAAGATAATAAATAAAAAATAGTCATGCTAAAAAAAGATTCAACTACAAGTCAAACAAAAACACATAGAAACAAAAAATATAAACACTATTAACATGCATTATAGGATATGTATATATATATATATATACAAACATTATTAGGGAGCCCCATCCTTCTTCACATAGGGAGTCTACAAATATATATATGTGTGTGTGTGTGTGTGTGTGTGTGTGTGCATTTTTTTCATCCATCATTCCATAACAATGAATAATAATTCATCAAATGTAAAATTAAAAATAAGACATATATTTCATACCTTGTTTCAAGTTTCAACTCTTAATTTGTCTTGGCACTTGGAACGCAGTGGTATTAAGCTTGCAACAATGAAAACATTAAAATAATCTAGGAAAAACAAAAAAAAAAAAAAAAAAGAATTAATAACCAAGAAAAAAATTAAATGAAAACTTGCAAATCCTTTCAAAAAGCATACAAATTGATGTAGAAAAACCCAATGAAAGGGTTGTTCAACCTAACATGCACGATTACACATCTTACAAACATGTTAAATCCAAAACATATTGAGCTTGTATTATGTGAATCAATTGATCTTACACCCTTTATAGATCCTACAAAAACTACCAAAACCCAATGTATTGTTCTAAAGAAACTTTTATTTATTTATTTTAAATGATAGAAAATATATAAAAGGAAATAAAGGGTATACAATTTAAGTGAGACAAATCAATTACCACAAATGATCCAAAATTTTCAATGTATGAAGAGGATCAAACAAAAATGCTAATCTAACACAAGGTCGAGAAAAGGACAAACCATATCTTACTACCCAAAAACCCAATGACCAGCAAATATAGATCCAAGACGAGAACCAACCCAAAGACAATCAATCACAATCATGATATGAACGAACTTAAATAATAATAAAAAAAACCTCAAAAACAACATCCAGATCATAAACAAGTAGATCCCTAAATTCCCATTCTGGAATCC
>JAOXJP010036683.1:0-16580 GCA_025762735.1 Platanus orientalis
CCACCCCTTAGAAATTTGGTCATAACTTTCCCAAATCACCTCGGATTTATGCAATCTTGGTCTCGTTAGAAAGGTACCTATCTAATAACACCAAAATCAAGCCAAAAAGTCAAGTTTTGACCATAGAAAAACAGGGTCCAAAGTGAAAAACGGGATTACAACTACAAACCCAAAAAAACTAAACTAAACATGGCACTATTAGCCTTGTTACAAAATTACCCACCCCTTACAAAATTTGAATTGATCCTACATAACATGAAAATTTAAATCGTGCCCTTTTACGTGGGGGTACATACATAAGTCTTGTTTGATTGTCCACATCACATAGTAGAATTCATGTGCAAGAAAATTGGACCTCAACCCGATTCTAAGATGGAACAATCTTGAGTCTGTCACTTTACTTGTGGCTTAAGTTCTTCATGTCAAAACTTGTCCAAGACCATTGATTTCAGTGCCCTCAGGTCATTTAGTTATCTTCTCAACAAGCCCAAGATCACACAATTTGGATGTGATTTGAAAAGTTATGACCAAAATAATAATTTTTTTTTTAAAGTATCAGATTTAGACAGGATTTTTGTTTTTTCTAAAATTTGAATTAACTAGGAGTTTCTTTAGCAGTTTTTGATCATCAAGGTTTGACTAAGATTAGTAAAAAAAAATTAACCAAAAATACAGAGGAGATGGAGTGGTCTAATATAAATTATTGAATGAAAAGTAATTTCTCTTGGTGCATATTCTTGTGTGGTGCTGACCCCATATGATTCTTCTCTTGGAGACATGAACTCCACCAAAATCCTTGTTCAGGAATTGGAGCTGACTCTAGTTCTTGACTAAGGATCAAGGTTAGATTTCTCTAATCTCTCTTGGTTATCTTCTTGATTCAAGTTCATTTTAGCCATAGTATTTTAGTTACCTAAAATCTCTAATTCCAACTCCCCATTCAGCAAGTCTAAAACCACTCTAATTCTCTGTTTGAGATACTAGAATGACAAGTGAAATTGAGAAACAATGCGAACGCAAGAGGTGGGAACAAGGCTCAATAAATCCTTAGGAATTGAGAAGCAAAAAACGATGATAAAAGAAATAATAATAAGTTACAATCAATAATTTCAACTACAATACAATAAGTGAATAAACATAATAACATACTAAAAATCCTAAAAGCTATACTATGTAAGTAAAAAAGAATCATGACATATAAATCAATATGCAAACCACTAGTTATTAATATGGTCAGTCATACTGACGAGGACATCTTACCACGTGGCAAGCTTAAATTGTACCAACACCGAAATAGAGTTCCTCAAAGACTTTACATGGACCAAGGACTGTTCAGAGTCCATCGCTTCAATCGGGAGGCGATTCGGAGCTAATTTGAGCATGGTGCACTTTTCAAAGCATGTGGGTGGGTCTACATGAGGGCACTATCAACGTAGCATGGTTGTTGGACTTTTATTTCAATTTTAAGAGTTATTTCCTATTTTTTTACTTTTTAATTTTTGTTATAGGGGTATATTGGTCATTTTCTGATTTTTGAGGAGCTTGTGTGCAAAATCAGAATTTGAGGGTTTTAGTTTTAAACGAATAAATGCATGTTGCACATAGGAGAGTCTTTTTATATTTATTTTTTGTTTCTTTTATTTTACTTGGATTTTATTTCCAATTTTAGAAACCTAATGTAAATAGGATTTTGAATTTTATATAAATAAAAGGAGAGCTGGTCATACAGCCTAACTTTCACAGAGGAAAAAAATATATTTTGAAAGCTGAAAGCTCTCCTCTTTCAACCGGCTGGAGTGCTTGGTCTCTTCTTCCTTGGTGGGCTCACAAGGATTTTGAATTGGTAATTTATCAAGAAAGGGGGTTGGTGATTTCCTCCAAGGTAGTATCTATTCCCATCATCTTCTTCATCTTCTTCTTTCCCCTTTCTTGCCTACTGGTTTTTGTTTCATCCATACGTTCCACAGTCTACAAGAACTTTTCAAACACCTTCTTTCTTCTTTGTTAAGCCTTCCCACATCATCCCCTTACATCCTTTGCTTCCCTAAGCGAAACCCTACCACTACATATTTCCCTTTTTTTTCATACACCTACAACCCCATAATCAATACCAGAAAATTTTCAGGAAATTTAAAATAGCCATTGAAAATCCCTTTTTCTACAAACCTAAGTCAACCCTAAACCAATCGGACACCCTAGATTACCCCATCCATCATCCTATTGCATCAAAACCTCATCCCTAATCATCTAGACTGCTGCAACCCTAATCAAGAAAATCAAAGAGCCCATTCAAAATCAAGAACCCTTGATCCTAAGCCTAACCTAACCCAACCGGCCACCCTAGCAGTCCTTTTTTTTGTCAACTTTATCCATTGAACATCACCCAAGACCTCCCATACCCTGCAGTTCTTGAAATCCCATAAAAGTAACCCATTCGGCCACCTTTCTTTTCTTTCTTCTCTGCTGTCCAGATTCATCTCAGCCCCAACTCCTTGCACGAATCCATTTATTTTGGTACCTTTTGTAATTTTAAAGGGGGACATTACTACATGATCAGTGACTGAGAAAGGAACAAACTTCTGTGTTTGGGTCATCAAAGAAACCCACAACCCACCTCCAACACCAATCGATCAGGCCAATTTTCTGTCCAGATTTTGGTAAACAGTGAGTTCTTCGCTTGTGTGGGAGTTGTTTCAAGGAGTTACTTGCCCCTACTCTCTAATAGACATCAGATCAGTCTGTGAGTGTTTGGGTTTAATCCAATCAAAACCAAAGGGTGATACATCAGCGAGTTAAGCACTTTTTTGTGCTCTGCAGAATTTTCTTGAAGGGATTCCATTTCTTTTGGCATTTGGATACCCAAACCTTGTACATCGTTATACAAGGAACTTCTTGGCATTGGTTGGACTGAAGCTAGAGACTTCTCAAGAGAGAGTTTGAACAAGAAGGCTTACTGTTTTGAGGATTTAGCACTCTAAGTGCTTGTGAAATAGTTCCAAAGAATGTGATCATCTACCACAGTTGTTAGTTGCATCAAGCTCTGTTCCGGAAGGCTGCTACACAATCACATACTACTTTCGGCTTGTCTAAGGTGTCCTCTCCCTATTTACATACTCATTACTTGTTGCTGCCCTCATCTTGACATACTTTTAGTCTTTTACATTGTCAAAAGTCACTGTTTTCGTTTTTTTTTTTAACTTGCTGCCTGCACCCATAATCACCTACTACAGCACCTAGTATCATCTTAGACTTATTTCTTTTTGCTTATGTTGCCTCTAGCACACTTAATCACATTCATATACACTCCCTTCACGTGTTGCCCAGTCATACAACTATCCTTTTGTCTCCTTTTATATGCCCTTTTGTAGGTCTTTATTACATTGTTTGTTAACTAGTCTCTAATTTTAGTTGGTAGCTTTAATTTTGCATGATTAGTTCCTAATTTTTCTTCATTTTAGTAGGTTCTTATCTTGCATGGCTTAAGTTAATTCATGACTTGATCTTTCCTTTTGACTCTTTCAAGGCAATTGATAGAATAGGAATCTAGTTTATAGTGTTGAATTATTTAGAATTATTGACTTGTGGATCTCTTTAGCTTTTTTACATGCATACTACATCATCTTTGGTTTCAGAGCCAGTCGCATCTAGTTCTACCTAGGTGTAGTCCTACCCACCCAAGTTCTGTCAAGGAGTTACCACCACATATTTGTAGTTTCATAGCATCTTTCTTTCACTAATTGCATACTCATTTACCCATCTCATAAGCATCATACATTAGTGGTAGGTGCTGATTTCTGTCCAGCAATATAGTTGCATACACTCACCCCACTTTAAGAGGAAAGTACACTCGGTAGTATTAGTGCATGCCCACAAGATCCAGGCTTGACTACCACATAACAATGGCTGCCAACCCACCGGAATGGAAACTAGCCTTCCAAGAATTGGTCCAGAAGATGGATCAATTGAGTGAAGATGTGAGAACCATGAGTGCAAGTGTCCAGAAAACTCATCAAATGATGCTTGGTCTAGAGAATTCCATGAGGGAGAGTAATACCCATAGAACTGAAGGTTCATAACACTCTAGGAGAGAGAGTTCAGTTAAGGGTAACACTTTTAGAGTCCATAAAGTTAGAAATACTCCTCCCCTAGAAGAATCCTACCAAGGTGACTACGATGACTTGGCCATGCGATCAGTCAAAGTAGAGGCAACACAGTTTGAAAGAAAGTTAGAGCTCAAAGTCTTCCTAGAATGGGTGTCAACCATGGATTCTTATTTTGAGTGGTACCACATGTTTGAGGAGCGAAAGGTTAAGTTTGTCAAGATTAAATTGGTTGGGCAAGCTAAACTTTATTGGGACAATGTGGAACAACAAAGGCAGCTACAACACCAAGCTCCAGTGAGCAATTGGAATGACATGATGGAACGGTTGAGGGATAAATATGTTCCTTTGTCACACCATTTGGGCTTAGTGGACCAATGGAACTCTGTGAAACAAGGCAATTCATATGTTGCAGAGTAAATTGACCACTTTGATGAGCTCATATTCAGGAGCAAAGTGACTGAGGATCCAACTATCACGCTGAGTAGGTTCAAGCTAGGACTCTGACCTGATTTTTAGAGGGAGTTATTACGTAATCATATTACAAACCTAGAAGAAGCCCGAAGGTGAGTCCACGAGTTAGAGCTTTACTTGAGACTCCAGACTCCACGTCCATTGGACAGTCGTAAGACTAATATTAACCTAGAGTACCACCAAGTAAGCCTTAATTAGGAGGACAATTTTAGTGCGAACTACCTAGCAATCCAAGACCCAATCCACAGCCAATGTCCAAGGGTAAAGAAATTGCTAAGGTACCTCCCACGCCACCTGTATCTGATGGGTGCTATAGATGCGGAGGTTATGGTCACATAGGGACTTAGTGTCCGACTAAGCGAAGTACAGTAGTCATGGAGGACATAGGATTAGAGCAATCCGAGCCTAGAGATGAGGTGAGTTCAAAGGACCCTGAGGACAAGACTCCGAGTGATGACAAGGTAGATGGTGAGGAAGGACGTGTAGCCTATCTTGACAACACTTATGAGTACTCACCTTCTCATGATGTTCCCATATGGGTTACGTGATGTGCTCTCACCCAACATAAACCAGAGGACGATTGATGCAGGACTTGCATTTTTCATACTTACGCCAAATTTGGTGAGAAGACATATAAGTTTATCATTAATAGTGGAAGTTGCACCAATACGGCGTCCACTAGCAGACAAATGTGATAAAAAGGCGACTGGCAGACAAAGGTGAAGGGAGAAGAATCATAAAGGTGAACAAAACGGTCGAGAGATTAACTGGAGGAAAGGTGACCCGAATCTTGCTTCTAGACCAGGTAATCCAAAGAGTAGACCATGGCCCGTGAGCTAGATTTATACGAGAAGGGAGGTGGGCCTAGGGTGTAGGGCTATCAGGAAGGCCCATTTATAAGAGATCAATCTCTTATGAGGACCCTTGGGCGGGCCTTAAAGGCTAAACATCATATTGTTGAGCCCAAGATCAATGGGCCCTCCAGTTGGTCCAAACCCAATCCCAATCATAGATATAAAGATGAAGAGCGAAGAGGCCAGTTCTATCGGGGACCTAGGGAAGGGAATGGGAAAGGCAATGTGATGCAACGCAAAAAGCGCAGGGAGGGGAAAGAAGGAATGTTGAGGATCGAGACCCGAATATTCTTTCTTCCAGTGCCAAGAAAGCTCCGATCAACATTGTCATTTTGGAGGTTAATCCCTCTAAGCAACGTCCCATGAAGGAGTTATTGAATGGCAAAGGGAAAGAGAAAATCAACTATAAGGACTCGAGTGAAGAAGAGGAGGATGAAGATTGGGACCTCAGGTCGGTAAATGGGAGTGAGTGGTCAATTCCAAAGTCTATAGGTTCGGGGGAAGGTTGTAGCAAGTCAATGTTGGCAGATCAAGATTTAGTTGCCTCTCAGGTGGATAGAGTAGTGGCAGAAGGGCCTTCCTGCGGCATTGATTCCACGCAAGGACATGAATTTAACCTGAAAAGATGGGGTGATTATACTTCTGAAGAATGGGAATCGAAGCTCCAACAATGGGAAGGATAGACTGAAGGGGTGGTGGAGGATCCAAATCAGGTAACTGAGGCAGAACATATCCTCGTGTTTCCCCCTCCATCTTCATCAAATTGTGTTTTAAAGCAAGTGGCTGAAGTTAGAACGTGCTTGGGTTAGTCTTTCAAGGGAATGGAACAGAGCATTGAGGATTCTTTCTAGGAAATTGAACGTCGTAGGAGCTAGAGCCCTAAAAAATTATCTATTAACCACAATAGACGTAGCAGGGTGAGCCATTCCAGAAAGTTGAAGAATCTCCAATATGGGGTTAATTACAAGATCAGAGGCGAAGGTAGGATGAAAAGAAGGGGGAGAAGGGAGAGAGCAATATCATTTGTATATAATGAGGAAAACAATTATTTCTTGGAATGCTAGGGGGTTGGGGAAGGTGGAGAAGAGATGGGGGTGAAAGATATGATCAAGCGTTAGAAAGCAGATGTGCTAGCAGTGTAAGAAACTAAGCTTCAGCAGTTTAATAGAAAGATGGCTCTTGACATGTGGGGACGTAGGCCTTTTAAACTCATCTATAAGGCTGCAAAAGAAAGGTTTAATAGACAGATGGCTCTTGACATGTGGGGACATAGGCCTTTTAATCTCATCTATAAGGCTGCAAAAGAAAGGGCAGGTGGTATTCTAGTAGCGTGGAACTCGAAAACTGTGGAAATGACTGATTCTCACATTGGGGACTTCTCGATTTCGGTCTTATGCAAGAACAAAGAGGATAGATGTCTTCGGTTTTCTCAGGGGTTTATGGGTCATGCGCGCAAATGAATTCCGTAAGGCTATGGGAGGAGCTTAGGAAAATTAGAAGGTTGTGGAGTTTCCTTTAGTGTATTGGAGGTAATTTTAACGATGTCAGATTCCCTGGAGAAAGATTAGGTGTAACCAGAATTTTTCCTCAGATGAGGCAATTCAACAAATTAATTGATGATTTTGATTTGGTAGATCTTCCGCTAAAAGGCTCTAAGTTCATGTGGTTAAATAATCAAGGCCGAAGGGTGTGCAACAGGATGGATAAATTCCTCTTTTCAACTGATTGGATGGATCAGGTAGCTTTGTTCTCACAAAAAGCTCTCCTTAGCCCCGCTTCTAACTATATCCCTATCATGCTTAAGGTCGAGGATTTTCCTTCAGATCCTCGGCCTTTTTAAGTTCAAGCTAATGTGGCTAGAGATTCTAGGGTTCAAGGAGAAGATTAAATTGTGGTGGGAGGAAATGGAAGTGTTGGGATCAACTGGGTTCATTTTTTGTCAGAAACTTAAGATGCTGAAAGAGAAGATTTTATAGTGGAAGAGAAAGGAGTTCAACAGAATTGATGAGAGGAAGAATAAGTGTTTACAGAATCTATTGGCTATGGACCAAAAAGGCTTTGTTTCTACCATGTCTGAGTCTGATCAGTAGGCAAAGGCAGAGGTTCTGTCTGACTACAACAGTTTGTTAAGAATGGAAGAAATTTCTTGGAGGCAAAAGTCTAGGGTGTCATGGCTTAAAGAGGGGGACAAGGATACCAGGTTTTTTCACCGGATAGTATCTATGAGAAGTTCTATCAACTCAATTAGCAAGTTGAAGTTTGATGAGGAATGGGTTTTTGACCCAGGTGCACTCAGAGATCATAACAAGGATTTCTATAAAAAGTTGTATATTGACCCTTATCCTCAGAGACCAGAGATGGAAGGAGTGGAATTTGATCATACAAGAGAGGAGCATCAGTGGTGGCTTGAGCGATCCTTCACGAAGGAAGAAGCTATAGTGGATCTTAATGTTATAGAGGATGAGAAGGCTCCAAGCCTGGATGAATTCCCAATTAGATTTCTGAAACACTGTTGGGATGTGGTGCGTAAAGAGGCTATGGCAGTGTTGGAGGCTTTCCATGACAGGAATCAATGATGTAGGAGCCTTAGCGAAACATTCATTATTTTAATCCCTAATAAGGATGGAGCATCAGAGATTAAGGATTTTCGTCATATTAGTTTGGTGGGCTACAATAACTAGCATTTACAAGTTATTATCCAAAATCTTGGCTCTTAGGTTGAAGTCCTCCTTGTAGTTGCTTATTTCCACCTCCCAAAATGCTTTTGTGTTGGGCAGAAAAATAGTTGATTGCTCGCTTCTGGCTAATGAATGTGCAAATGCAAGATTGAATGAAGGTGCTTCGGGGCTGGTTTACAAGATCGATATGGAGAAAGCCTACGATCATGTGAATTGGGGTTTCTTGGATTGGGTGTTGCATCATATGGGTTTCAAAATCAAGTAGAGAAATTGGATGAAAATTTGCATTTCGTCCCCCTCCTCAATTCTTGTGAATGGCTCCCCTAAAGGCTTTTTTAAAGGAAGTAGAGGGTTGTAGCAAGGAGATCCTTTATCTCCCTATTTGTTCATTATAATAGTGGAGCTCTTAAGTAGAATGGTGAATCCTTTGGGATGTTGGCAAGTTTTTCCCCTATTACAAGTGGTTCGTCTATTCCTTTAATCCAATTTGCGGATGATTCCCTGTTTATGTTGAAACCTAACCCGAAAATCCTGAAAAATCTAAGAAACATTCTTCTCATTCTTGATGTGGTTTTGGGATTAAAGGAAAATTTGAGCAAATCCTTTACGAGCCCTCTTGGCAAGGTTTCTAACATTGAGGAGCTGGCTTCAACTATTGGGTGTCAAATTGTTAATTTGCCGATCACTTATCTAGGTCTACCCCTAGGGGCGAAGTCCTCTTCCAAGTGATTATGGAAGCTATCGAATTGGAAAGGAAGGCTTCTCTCGAAAGGTGGGAAATTAGTTCTTTTAAGAAATGTGCTTTCAAGTATCCCTTTTTATTTACTAAATTTATTCTTGATCCCGGCTTCTGTGACAAATCAAATTGAGAAAATGCAACGAAATTTCTTATGGAGCTCAAACAATGATCGAAGGAAGATTAACTGGGTAAGATGGAATGAGGTCTACAGGCCTTTATATCAATGAGGTTTAGGTCTCAAGTCCATTAGAGGGATCATTAAAGCTCTCCTCAGCAAATGGCTTTGGAAATTTGAGAAGGACCGTGATGCTCTTTGGAGTAGTATGGTCGCTGCCAAGTATGGGGAGGAGAGGAATGGTTGGTCTTCTTGAACTCCCTCTGGGCCATTGGGGTGTGGTGTTTGGAAGGGCATCTATGCAGGGATGGATCAATTCGCTGTCTTCATTCGTTTTAAGATTAATAGGGGTGACAGGGTGTGTTTCTGGCACGTTCCGTGGTGTTCCACCGAACCTCTCTGCAATTTATTTCCCTCTTGTTATAATCTTGCAAAATGCAAAGGAAGATCGATCAGAGATCACATGGTAAGGTCTAGAGTTTTTTGTTCATGGAATCTCCCTCCTAAAAGGAATCTTAATTATTGGGAAGTGGAGCAGATGGGCATCCTTTTAGAGATGTTAGATCAATATTGTCTGGGGGATAGGGAGGTTGAGGATGAACAGTTGTGGACTTATGATTCAGAACAAGGATTTTCGGTAAAATCTATGTATTTGGCTTCCCTCACACTGGCGTCTGATCCTTTCCCGAATAAATTTATATGGAATCATCTTGTTTCTTCCAAAGTTTCATTTCTACTATGGGAACTTTGGAGGGATAAAGCTCCTACTATTGATAACTTTATTCGCAGGGGTCTCATTATGCCTAATTGGTGTTGCTTTTACAAAGCAGATGGGGACTCCTCAAGACATCTTTTTGTCCATTGCCCAATTGCAACCGCATTATGGAATTATATGGTCTATATTTAAAGTCCTGTGGGTGTAGCCGGTTTCTCTCAAAAGCCTCTTTAGTTGTTGGCATTCCCAATCCCTAAAAAATCGAAGTGATATAGGTGCGGAGATGTGGAAGTTGATTCCGGCAGCCATATGTTGGTCCATTTGGGAGGAACACAATCGGTGTATTTTTTTAAAGAGTCTCGTGCCCTTTCCCTAAATTGGTGGATTCGGTCCTCTCTCTTATTTTTGATTGGTGATCTGTCTCTGCATTGGAAGGCTTACATCAGTATAGAACGTGGATGTGTAAGTGGGACTCTTGTATTTTCTAGCTTATAGGGCCTCTTGGCCGGTTGGTGTCCTGTATTGGGCTTTACACTTCTCATGCTCTTGCCTTTTGTTTACTTTTTTTAATAAATTTCCTTACTTTTCAAGAATAAAATAAAACATAAAAAGGAAAAAAAGCACAATAGAACAAATTTTAAACCAGTCAAAAGGGGAACAAAGAAATTTTTTAACTTTTCAAGGTCAGCAGTACTGCATTTGGGCCTGCCACCAATATCTAAGAATCCTTTCAATTATTATTTCCTTCATTGCTATATATATATATATATATAAAGAGAGAGAGAGAGAGAGAGAGAGAGAGATAAGACAAGAGATCTTTTGTTACCAATTGAAAAAAAGGGCATTAACAATTCTTCAACTTCTACATCTCAAAATAGTTTAAAACTTGAGATACCAAAAGGGGAATACAAACAAGCCATATCCAATATGAAGGCAATCTTAATACGGCACTATTGATAGAAGCGAGAACAAAACCAATAATTATAAATTATTTCCCAAATACTATTTTCTTAAAAGGAATTGAGATAATTTAGAATGCTCTTCAGTACAATTTTTTTTATTTTGCATTTATAACAAAAATATGTTCCTATGCTTACTAAAACAATAATTCAGTTCTCGAAACAACATTTAATCAACAGAAAATAGATTTATAATCAACTGAACATGAAAACCCATAGAAATAAAAAAGATAAAATGAAATTAAAATGTAAAGACTACTTGTATGAAGTAATTTCAGCATTTGAATCCTCCGATTGCCTCTCCAGCTTTAGCTCATTTGATCTCAATCTGAGTGCCTATGCAAATAATTTACATGAGAAAATTAAAATAAGTTGATATAAACACCAGATATTGACATTTGACAATTGCAACACAGTCCTATCTAAAGAATATGAAGTAAGATAACAAGAGACATTTCAAACAGCAATAAAGTATTACAATCCTTATTGATATGGGATAAACTCCAGACAACAATCAATGAATGTAGATCAGATACATAAGACAGAATTAGAAAAAGCAAATAAAAGTTATCATGGAAACAAAACCAATAATTTTGCAACACATCATCAAACTACATAATTGCAGTGCAAAGTGCTGATTATGTGCTAATCACCTTGTGGAACAAGGTGCATCTAAACCATCTTTGTACACTAGAACCAACGTTTAGCTATGTTTTAAAACAATATACTGAAAATTCATCAAGAATATTCATTAAAAAATCATAAGAATGGTAGGCACCTGACTTTCAGAAGCTTATGGAGAAGCAACAATATCCCTTTCTTTACTAGCAACAATAGCTGCATATTAAGATAAATTGTATGTATATAAAAGAAAGGGTACAACGTCCCTTAAAAAGAAAAAATGATTACATAAAGAAAGTACACTTATATCATTAATCTAAACCTCCACCAATCAGTCTCAAAATCATCCAATTTTAGTCCTCAACACTCCTTGATAATAAGAGTCTAGTGGCAATATTGTAAATAGTCAGTACGATTTTTCAAAGGGATCAATGTAAAAAAAAAAACTTAAAATCGACCTTGTAGGGGAGTGACGGGTCTCTAGCACTAGGATTGTAATCTGTTGCCTATTATTAATACAATTTACTTGCTTTCATAACACCGTTGGTGTGTGTCGGTGTGCTTTCTGCTGCTATTGTAGTGTCATGGGCATTGCTTGTGGCATCGATTTAGCTGATTTGTGGACCATTAACATGGACGAGTGCCATACAGAAACTTGAAAAAGGTTGCCTATGACAATACAGTTGTTTGAACAACCATATAGCTTTCACGAACCAAGTACAGGTATACACCCAAGTCTCCTTTTGGAGCTAAATCAAAGACTCCAATTTCCTACTTTCATGCAATCAATCATGCTTAATTAAAATTATATATATATATATATATATATATATATATATATATATATATATATATATATATATATATATATAAATATAAAAAAAACAAAATTTACATGGTTTTCTTTAATTAATCACTTTTCATCTCTAGTATGAAAACGTGATTGTTCCTATGGTCAAGAGAAAGAGAATGAATAAGAAGAGAGAAGAATTTACCTTCTCTTCTGTTACACACCTGAATGATCAAGACTCACTTCCACAATGTTGTAGGGCAGCTTACTGACAATGCTTTTTCCTAATTTCCTTTCAACTTCTCAAACTCTGAAAAGTTAACTAAGGAGAGGTTTTACTATTCCCCTCTGATTGGCTTCGAGTTTTAACAGTTCCATGAGAGAACTGACCATGGCATGGATGAGAGGGTTTTCACACTAAAGGGCAGTAGTAAAACCTCTTAAAAAGTTTGTCCAACTATTGGTATTTCTCCCATGGTGATGGGATCTTCCCGACAAGGACAGCTTCCTTCATTAAAAAAATTTCCACTTCACAGTTACCCAACAAGTCGAATGGCTAAAGTCAGCACACTAGAAGTGCCAAAGGTTGAAGTTTCAAGATAAACATAACATGCACGATATGTGTAAGAGAGAGAGAGAGAGAGACCAAATTTCCCTAGATCCATGATAATCTGAGAAGATTAAAGCATCAACAGTCGAAGGGGGAGTTATGGGTTGAACGGAGAGGAGAAAGGCTTGAAAGAAGGTAAGGGCATTAAATTCTCCAAAAAATAGAGATTCTACATAGGGAGGGGGGAGAGAGAAAATTCCAAAATAAAAAAAAGGAATAAAAAAAGCCTTTAACTGATGTGATGCGGACATGGAAACATGTGGAGCCCGCATGCCTCTTGGTGGGGTCCACACAAGAAGACATATGGAGGAACATCATTGGCACATTACTTGAAGTCAAAGTTGCTGGTTAGAGTCTTTATTTAAGTTAGATTATTGTTATTAAGAGTTTTAAGTCGTAATTCCATCACTTTTAGCCAAAAATTTTTAAGGTCAAAACTTGTCTTTTTGGCTTGATTTTGATGCCATTGAAAAAACTTTTTAATTTTAGAAACCAAGACTTCTACAAAAACTTGTCTTCTAAGACAAGAGACAAAAAAGAGCCTTAGAAGTCTTGGTTTCTAAAATTAGAAAGTTTTTTTTTTTATGATTTAGCAAGTTTCTTTCTTATGTTTTAGACAGTTTCTTTTTATGTTTTTAAAAAGTGAATTGTAAGGAAACTAAAGGGCTGCTCTTTGAATATAAAAGAAGGTCCCCCTATTGTTTTGATTATGCTATGATGAATAATATTTTCTGGGTTTTTTCTTCTCTTTCAAGTTCTTGTGCCCAGCTTGAAAACTAAGGATGTTGATGTCCAAGGTATTGTGAGGTAGGTGGTTACCTTCTTCTTCTTGATACTGGCTGTATTCAGTTTCTTGAGATCAAGAACTTATGTGTTGCATCATGAGGGGGGTCTTTCCCTTTTGAGTGGGACCATTAGGGGTTAATCTAAGACTAGCCATTAATTTTTGTTCAAACGAAAGATTAAGAAGCGGTTTTGGAATTTTTAAAATATAATGGCATACATTGTAACTCCAGCAGTGTCTGTATTTTCAGGCACTACAGGTCCCAAGCTTGGATAAAAGAGGGTTGCATCAGGTTGAAAGCCAGCATAAAAAAATCATTCAAACTATGTAAAAGTGGAACCCCAAGTAGTTGGGATAAGGCTGTTGGTAGTGGTCAAGGCGGCGCTGTTGCTATAATTGCACTTTTTTTTTCTAATTATAAAGGTACATAATATCTTTTTTAATCATGGAAAGCACTTTTAAAGAGAAAGGAGAAATATTTATTTGGCAACAAGTGGCAACCTAAAGAGTTGTGTCATGGGGTAGAAGATGGCTTTTTGTTGTGATAAGAAAATGTAATGTATTATGTGCAAAAGAAGGGGGTGATGGATCCCCAGCCCAGAAAAGACAAGGAAACCAAGGCCAACAGAAAGACATAAGGGAGAACCTATACAACAGATACAAAGAAAACCCAAAACCAAAAGCAGGCCCAAAAGAGTTACCTAATGACATTGCTATGAGCTAATCTTACCCAATCCCTGTACATTTCAGTCAGAGGCATACTCGAGAATTCCTTGCGAGTTGAAGCCCATGAACAGCATCTCTGTTTAACATTAGCATAAATCTGATAAGCAGGCCCAGCAGTGTTATTGAAGACTATTGTTCCTCTCCAATCAGATGGAGCAGCAAACCGCCAGGAGAGCACATCTCCAGATAATCTTTCTCCTTTTAGAAAAGAAATGGATACCCCAACCCTCAGTGAAGGATCTAACATCATGCAGTCTACAAGGAGAAAGGTATCTATGCCGTCTAGATGTGGCAGTCTGATGAAAAAACTTTGTGTTATTATCACCTTCTTTGAGCCATTGGATGCGAGATTTTTGCTTCCATTTACTCTCCTCCATCAGAGCAGGCCTGTTATAATCATGACTCAAACTGTCCCACAAGCTTAACTCATGAACCATGAGGCTCCTCTCCTCTTCCAGCTTATCCCAACAATCAATTTCCTACAGCAACCTTTTCATTCTATCCTCCACCAATCCAAATTCCAATTTGTACAACTCCTTCAATTCATCTCTAAGGAGCTCAGGCTTAAGATAGAATTTCTCATCTGGTCTACCATTAACCTGTAAAGAAGCCCACCATTATCTAATCAGATCCATAAAATCCAGATGAAGAAGCCACATGTTTTCAAACTTGAAAGGGCGGCCACCTGTCAAGAAATTCCTACCAGTTAAAAGGATCGAGTATGATTCAATGTCGATCTAGAAATCGCATCCAATCTCATGTTTGGAAAGAGAGAATCACATTCCGCCAAAAGGAGAAATCTGTTGAGCCTACTCATACTCACCACCAATTGCATATTTGACCATATGAACAAGGCTCCATTTAAGTGAACATCCCTGAGACTGAGACCACTAATCAGATCCGAGAACTCCCTCATTCCCCTTGAGAAATCATTCCCCCTATTTCTTTCAAAAGGAGATAGAACATCATTGAAATCCCTACCAACAAACCATGCCCCTTCTTAACTCCCTCAATTCCTAGAAGAACAAAGGCTGACGGGAGTAATCATTTAGACCACATACACTTGAAATCATCCACAAATTAGAAGCCCCAAGCATTCTGCCTTTACAGAAACTGAGAAATTCCCAATATTCAGCCCCTTCGATTAAAATTAAAGAACAGTCCCATAAAACTATCACCCCACCCGAAGCCCCCAGACAATTTAAGGACAACACAATTGGGATTGGTATAAGGGAATAACTCCCATAGGGTCAATCTGGTGCATGTGCGCACTGTCAGGGACATGTCTTAACGCATGCGTGGGCACGGCAGCTTTGCGTGGGGCACCGTGGCATTTCCATAAATATTGTCCGATGGCATAATCGTAAAAAGGTACAATATGATTTTTTTTTTTTTAGGGGAGGGGGGAGGTGGATGTTCCCTTCCGGCTATCCATGAAAGGCATAGTATACACCTTGAGGAGGGGTGGGTCCTTGGAGGCACCCAAGCCCTTGACATGGGCAAGAGGCATGTCAAGGCATAGGCGGTACGACAGACAATGTGCCATCCGCTAGAGACATGCTCCTAGCCCGCATGAGCTAAAACTGCGAGGCATCCCCAACATGGGTTGGGACACAAAGGTGTGGCTTAAGGTTCCAATGAGGATTAGGTTCCCACATGGGACAGTGCTTGGGGCCTAGTGTGGCAACACTGCGCATTCAACATGAGCCAATGATTTTCTTATGTGTACACTACTAGCATGCGGTATGCGATGGTGGCAGCACGTAAGTTATCGAGTGGGCTATCTTGTGGCCTTAATGCTCGGGTGTGCTTAGTCCTTGTGCTGGTAAAAATCATTGTTTGGCCCTGGACAGCCAGAGTGGTGGCATGGCAAGACAAGAGGCGACGTCTTTGGTGGATCGACATGGTGCCCTCATAAGATGTCATGGTTGTCGGTGGGCTTAAGGGCTTGAGCAGCAGCTCGAGGATGTGTTGTAGGTGTGTTGGACCCTTAGTGCTACAAGCAGAACATGATGGACTCCATGGTCGTTTGAAATGTGCTTCGATAGCACAGTATGGGCGCCGAGGTGGCTAACTAATCCCACATTTTGGCAGCGATGACACGAGGGACCTTACGACGACGAAAGGAAGTAATTCGTGGGTTGGTCAAGTGCGGGTTTGACGTGACCGTGCTCTTGAAGAATAGTATCATTGTCAGTGCATGTGGGGTATGTCGACGAGCCAGAGGACTCAAATGGCTGTAAGACTGATCTTGGCTAGGTGATGATCAAGGTGCCGCACTGTCACGGCCAGATTTTTCTCTCTGTCGAAACCGTGCGGCACCTCGACCATCACCCAGCCAAGGTCAGCCTTCCAGCCATCTGAGTCCTTCAACTGACCCATCGACATGCCCCATGTGCACTGAATGCTCAGCCA
>JAOXJP010036694.1:0-16580 GCA_025762735.1 Platanus orientalis
CTCCATAGTTCTAACTTGGCATTTACCCCCTTTCTAGTCTCATTAATCAACACAACATCATCAGCAAATAGCATACACCATGACACTTTCTCTTGTATGCGCCTAGTCAACTCATTCATAACTAAAGCAAAAAAGGTATGGACTCAATGCTAACCCTTGGTGCAACCCTATTGTGATTGCAAACTCACTTGCAACATTAGAATTTGAGTACCAAATACATTAATTGAGTTAAATTAAAATTGAACATCAACATTTAACTCACTAAAATTAAGATTGGGATAAAAAGAACAAAGGAAATTTAATTAAATCCTATTCACCTCCTCTAGGATTATCAAATGTAGAATTTCAATATATATATATATATATATACTCTAATTGGTGCATGAATTTCGGGACATGACATTAGCGCGTTGTCACTTAGGTTGGGTTGGCTTGAAGCCTGACTTATTCATCTTAAAGAATGGGTGGGTTGGGTAAGTTGAACTTCAGGTTGGACTAAGTTTAGGCCCAAGTTTTAGGCCAAAAGTGATTTTTGGGCTCAGCTTGAGTAAGTCTTAGCCCAGCCCAAAATACGTAACCCAGCCCAAACTATAATACCCTATCATATATAAATTATATATGTTAAATGATATATTATAGAAATTATTAGATTATAGTACTTGATAATAAATGTAAAACAAAAGTAGCTGACACTTTACTCCCCCAAAAAATGACAAAGTTATCTCTTATTTGTTAATATTTTTATTTTTGCTTGGCCACTTGGGACCCACTTGACGTGAGTAGCAAATCCTTTCATAAAGTAAATGTTGACTTTATGTTTTTGAAAATGGTACCTCACCTACTATTTTAGATTAGCATTTTTTGACACTTTTAACCCTATACATACCATGTGTCATACTGTGGTGTAATCACTCTGGGCAGCCCGAACTTGGGTCAAAGATTGCTGTTTTAATTGACTTCAGGCTGAGTATTTCAAACTGAGTTTAGGATCAGTTCGTCTCGGACCCATTTACTATATTTTGGGTTGGGCTTGGACCAACCTTAGACTAGCCTAGCCTAGCCCAATTGACACCCCTAATTACATAACTCCCTTCTTCTTAAAGCTCAAACCTCTCCAGTGAAATCCTAACTGAAAGAAAATGGTACTCAACCAGTCCATGTTCATTAGTGCAAAGAGGTCAAATGAGGTAGGACAAGAAAGCTCATCAACTATACCCTACCATCCAACTCCATTGGTTCTTTCCTTTTCACTTGGTGGAGCTAAGCTGGTGTTGGTTCACTTCATTGAAAATATAGGAGTTCACATATAAATGGAGGCCCTTTGTGTTTTGGTTGTCAGGATGGAAACCACATTAAGCTCCGGATATATTTCTTGGGATGTTAGATGTAATATTAAAGACTATCAAGGAATGCTTTTTCTTTGCTTAAAAGACCTCTTGTTGTATTTAAATTCAGAATATTGAATCTTTATTGTGTTCCATTGATCAAACACGATGTTGTTTGATCAATTAAACAAGAAGTTCGATCGATTGAAATGCCACAGAGCAATAGTTTTAAAAAAGGCATTTTGTTTGATCGATCGACATGCATAGAACTTTAAAAAAAATTAAGTGTTGCTTAAATTTAAGATCCTTCATGGGAAAGTGTGCAAAGGCGTGAGAGATATCTACAAACATCCATATGCGATTGTTCATTCTAATGGGTGTTTAATGCCTGTAGACACATCCAATAGCGTCTCTACACAATCTATAAATAAAAAGGGGTTTTTTTTTATGTTAAACACACTTGAAGAAATATATTTATCTCATTCTCTCTATTTTCTCTTCTTCTTTCTTGTGAACATTTGAGACATTCTCTAGAAATACTTTGTGTTATTTTGAAGTATTTTTATTTTATTATTGGATTTGAACCACACTTGTTGCCATTCGTTGTGGGTCTTCTTATACTATGTAGGTTCAATAAAGATTGTGTCAATGAATCCTAGGACAGTCATCGGAAAAGCCCTACTGCATCAAAATAGAGGGAAGCAAATACCATTAAGGATAATACATATTAGCACGCCTCGGCACAAACCGAAAGTTTATTCTAATTTGATTTTCTTGTTGATTATAATCTTATTTTAATTAGAAATATCTCTAAAATAATATTAGTTAGTTCTCTACAAATATTTTGTAGCATATTCAATTTTTTGTTGTAGTTTAACTAATAGTTTTTTTTTTATTTTTTTATCATTGTTGTAAGTTTCAATTTTTGTTTTTGCATTGTTCCTTCATTGTTTAACAACAATCTTAATGATATTAGTTGTTTGACATATGAAAGTTATGGATGCCCCGCATCTAAATTAGGTAAGTTTTAGAGATCTAGATCCAACACCATGTGTCTATTTATGGAACCCTTGGTATTTTTTAGCAAAATGACTAACCTTAGTGCTCGAGAGACCTAAGCATGGTTTAGGAAGGACTAGAAGACCATTGTACTAATTGGGTTGTACTTTGAAACCTAAATGTAAAAATTGAGAAACTAACCTTGGTGATTGATCACCAAGGCCATGATCAATCACCACATGATCGATCATGATTAGAAAATCTCAAAAATAAAAAACCTAAGGCCCCTGCACCATATACATGATTGATCACCAAGAATCCCACCGGAGGATAAAAATTTTATTGCAATTTGTGCAAGTATGTGATTTGACCTATTTTTGTATGGTACCCATAAGTGACAGCCCCAAACCCCAATTTAACCTCTTTTAAAGGCAAAACGACATTGAAAGAAGGGAAGTTGGAAAAGGGAGAGGATTTTGAGAGAATCAGAGAAAGAGAAGAGAAACTCTTCTTCGAGAGCAAGGTGAGTCCCAAAATCTCAGATCTTGCTTAGTTTATGTTTTACTTTTTCAGTTCATTTATCATAGATTCTTATAGATTTATGGATTTTGATTATGAATCTATGGTTTAATCTCAGAGAAAGAAGAAAGCTATATAGGAAAAGGGGTTTTACTTGAAGATTTCTTTAGACTAAAGGAGTCAAAGTCTTTTAATAAATAGTTATACAAGATTTACATAGTTTTATTTGTTATCTATATTCTTAGATATCTTTATCTTTGTGAAAATTTATTATATGTATATTTTCTTACATGTTGGGAAGGCCCCTTACTAGGATCTTAGAAATTTTTACCTATTGCCATGATTTTTTAAGAGATTTTGCTATTTCCTTGTAGGATCTTTGAAGTCCTTAATTTAAAGTATGAAGGAGAAATGGTTTTACAAAGCAAGTTTATGTAACTACTTAGGATATTGGATTTAATGAGCTTTTAAAACTTACACATTAAATTTTTATGAATTGTTAGCTTTTAAGAAAGTTATTAGTGAACCTTAAAGCTTAATTGATATGAGAAGCATGAGTACTTGAATTGTTGGTGAGCATCTTTGAACATGTTGGTGTAAAAATGGCAAAATTGTTTGAGAATATATGTAGCAGATGATTATGATGCATATCAAACTTTGTTAAAGCAGTAGTAGTAAATTGTTGGATGTAAAATGCTTAAAAATTGTTATGGAATGACTTAGTTGAACTAAGTTTAGGGATTGTGAACGATTTAAAAAATATGTAGTCGAATCATTACTGAAACTCTTATCCATGTTAGGTATAGAAATTGTGCAATGTTTGGAAATAGAAGAACATGTGAAATTTCATAATTTCTCATTGATTAAATGAGAGAATGATTTGCTAATGTTGTATGTATCTTTAATCATACAAGAGAGTGTATTGCATAAAGATGGATGTCTCTTAGAATGGTGTTTGTGGATGCATCTCATAATGGAATGGTTTCTATTACCATGTTAGTGAATGAATCATGTAATAATATAAGTTTCTCATATCTTGATTGAGGAATACACCGCATAATGATAAGATAAGGTAAGATCTTGTCATTAGGAGTTAAGCGATGGCCGTGAACTAACAATGAATGAAATGGATAATGAACAAAAATGGTGAAAGAAGATAAGAAAGAATGATTAAGATGAGTGTAAAGATATTTCAAGGTCCTATCATTTGGGATACAATGCAATGTACCAAAGGTCCTGCCATTAGGGATACAATACAATATGCAAAAGGTTTTTCCATCGCAATACAATGTACCAAAGGTCCTGCCATTAGGGATACAATACAATGTGCCAAAGGTCTTACCATTGGTGATACAATACAATGTGTTGAAGGTTATACCATTGGGGATATAATAGAATGTGCCAAAGTGTAAGAGATTTAAAAGGTCCTGCCATTAGAGAGATGAAACTATGATAAGAAGAAAAGAAAAGTTCATAAGTTATGTAAGAAAAAGAAATGGAAATATATAAGTTACGAAAGAAAAGACAAGTCCATATGTTAGGTAAGAAAAATAGAACATCAAAAGAAGAATTGAAAACACATAATCTTTAAGGAAAGTAAAAAACTTTTATACTTTGTAAGAAAATAGAAAGTGTTTATAAAGGCTCTTGACATTGAGGAATAATACAATGTGCCAAAGACCCCATCATTAGAAATATGATATAATAAGTAATCGATGAAAAGTGAAAAGTAAAAGTATGGTTTCTATCTTAGAGGGGATGAATAGAATTTATAAAAAATTCTTTTGATTACCCCTAATTTAATTTTAAATTGAATGGTGTTCAATTATAGCTTAAAAATTAATGCACTTGTTAAATTAATTTCTTTTAGTTACAAGTACCATGAGATGGTAAGATGCAAGGATATTCTTTAGCAAGATGTGTTAATTGTACTAATAAAAGAACATGTAATGAATACTATGCACATCAATATATATAGAGAGAAGAGATAATTCACACCATAAGCTAACACACAACACAATATTATAATGGTTCGGCACTCGAGCCTACATCCACTTTTAAAGCTCACTATTGAGCTACTAAATTTTATTTAGATTGAATTACATTACAATCAAGGTCAAAATTCAAAACCTATCTACTTACATAAGCAATCTCTACACTCGGTGTTTCTGGCGAGTGCTTAGTCTACTCTTGGTGTCTCCAGCGGGAGTGGTCTACACCTTTGATGTTTCTGGCAGAAGTGCTATGCTCTACACCTTTGATGTCTCTAGTGGAAGTGCTATGGTGTACACTAGTGGTATCTCCTATAGTAGTGTTAAGTCTTAAAATAAATGGATTTAATACAAATTACCTCACAAGGTTGATGTATTGTTTGTTGCTCTTTGTTGACCTACAAAGCTTTAGCTTTCCCCCAAACTCCCTAGAGTAATCTCTTTATTTCTTGGAGTTTCACATAAGGGTTTACTTAAGAGTGAACCCTTCCCTTGCTTCCCTTATTTGTTTTTCAAGTAAGGAGTGCTAGGGAACCACTTTAATGGTTCTTTGATCTTCATTGGATGCTCATAAATGCGAGTCCTTGGTTGTTGAGAGGATTGAATGCCTTAGCCTTTCTTGCTCTTTCAAAAATTTCTCTTCCTTGTGTGTTGAGTGTGTTAGAGAACTCCCTTGGTGCTTTCTTATACTTATAGGGGACGAGCATGGTCATGCACCCTTGATTTAACATCTTTCTCAATGGTTAAAAATTTATTGGCATTGGATTTCAATTTTTTGAAATCTTGTGGTATCGGATCAGTACGGCTATTCCCAGATTGATCTGTTGTCTCAGTCATAAACACACGAGCCTTGCCAGATTGATCCAAAATGCATGTTTGATTAATCCAATGGCCCTTTGGATTGATCCAAATAAGTAACAGATTAATCAATGCAGATGATCCGACCCCATCCGAATCAATTCGAATCCCTTGTTTTTCTGCCATTTTTCTTTAAGGTGTTTCCTAACCTCTATGGAACTTATACCTAAGGCATGTGAAAGGTCCATTGAATTTTGCAAGGACCTTTAGGTCTCTTAAACCTATCTAAAATTATGCTTACCCTCATATACCTTTGTTAAGTTTGATAATGCTTGAATCATCAAGACTTTGACCTTGGCAACATGGGGAAGGATTCATCCTTGGCTTTAAATGCTTGGAGTTTGTCTTAGTTCTTGGGACCCAAGGATACTTGATGATTACAAACATGACTAATGTATGCAATATGCTCATGCCATGCCTAAACTACCACTCTTAGTATTTTACAATCTATGGAATTGAAAATTTATATCAACAATCTCCCCCTTTGACAATTCTAGGACAAAATACAAAAAAAATACATTGATGGAGTACAATAGATGAATACAATAAACATTTACACAAATAAAGACTAGTTGATGTGTCTTGAACTATTAAACTCTTAAACTCCCTTTGATGTGTGCTAGAGGACATAGTTCTTCCTCTTTACTTAGGTACTTGGTCTCAATACTTGAAAGCACATTTGATAAACAAAACCTTTCTCAAGCCAACAATAATATAGTTAAATGGATATTAAGTAAATAAAGCACACTCAAGCAAACAAGCACACATGTAATGCAATATGGACGTTTTTGTTTATTTTTAAATTAGTTCATTTGCATTACTCATTAGGGAAACATTTAAATTTATAGGATTGCTTTAAATTTTTGAATCATCGCTCCCCCTAAATTCTTATAACTCATACAACTCCCCTTATATCCATGCACATTTTCTCCTCCTTTTTGTCATGAAATTGGCAAAGATGAAGATAAAAATAAGGACATAAGAAGCAAGAGATATAAACAAAAATCTTTTCATTGATATTTGAAAGTTGAAGTATAGATTTAACTTTTCAAAAAAAATGTGAAGTATACACAGACACAAAAAGAAAAACTCATCCTCACTTATCCCCATCCTCATCACTCTATCTCACAAGTCCAGTGGGACACTTGGGTGAGGAGGGAACTGTGGTGCCACCACACACTCAAGGCACTCGACTCGAAGCATAATGTTGTTGAGCTTGTTTACCATATTCTCCAGATGTCCAATGATCTGCTCGGATAACTCCTCAAGTCCCTCCAAGGTCTCCCATACATATGTGGGAACTGGAGGCTCACCCTATTGTCTTAGAGGTGGTACCAACATAGATGTAGATGCCAATGGAGGTGGAGGCTGGTGTGGCTACTGCTGGTGGTGGAACCTCCATGTGCACTGGTGGAGGTGGTGCTATAGTTGTAGAGAAGCCATCCTTAAAGGGGACAATTTTTCTCTTCTTTGAATAAATGCCCTTGTGTTGTATCCGTATGATTGTGGACTGATCTGTCTTAGCCCCTTGCTTCAGTGTGGTGGCATCCTTGGGAAAGGATACCCTATAGACCTCAAGAAGGTGTGTGATCATCACACCAAAGGGTAGCAACCCGAAGGAACTGGAGTTACGTGCCTCTATGATGATGACATAGCACATGATGGCCATGATGTCAACCTCCTTCTCTGTGAGGATAGAAAAGATGACATGCACCATGTTTTAGTCATGTCATTATTGTGTGTGGTTGGGAAGAGGTTGTAAGTGAAGATCAAGTTAAACAACCTCACTTCAAGTAGGCACTTAATGGCATGAAGCTTCATGAACCATGTTGTACCCTTACGATCAAAGACCTTTGTGATGGTGGCTTTGTTGATGTTGCCTAGTGGATATAGAACTGCCTAGCCAGTGGGCCTGCCTATCCCAAGTAGGGTGGATAGCGAGGTTGGTCCAAATCTATCGACACAGTACTATAGACCTCAGTGTGGAAGACGAGGGTCTTAAGGTTGGACTCGTGGATGTTGGACCAAAATATTTTCATGGCTTCTTCTTGGATCACCCCCTTGATGGTCATCAAGGCTTCCCATCCTCTTGGGACCAACTCGTACCCCACTAGCATGTCAAAGAGGGTCTTAGAGTCGATGTGGCGCTCTACTGTGATCAGCCTCTTGGAGTAGTGTGTGAAGTTTGCAAGGCGTGATGCATCAAGAAACGCTCTAAAGTTGACTAAAGATGGGTATTTCTACTTCTAAACCAACAGCTTGGAAGAGGTTGCCATCCTTTTCCCTTTGACATCATTTCTCTTGGGTGGAGGCATGGAGAAGCTTTGGCAAGGATTTGGAATTGAAGAATTAAGGGAAATCAAGTAGCAAATGAGAAAAGAAATGAAAGAGTTGGGCTTTTGTACCAACTGACAGTTTGTATCCTGTTGGAACTACCATATCGGATCAATCTAAAAAGGTCAGATGGATTCGGGTGGATCAATTTGATGGGAATCGAATCAATCCGACTGTGGAGAAAATGCACAATTAGGCTTCAAATTATCATATTTTTGTGCATTGAGGCCTTTAGCCCTAACATCTCTCAATATTCAGATCTCATACATCCCAATTGTACTTCTCAAGTGCATGAACCGTTTTGAATTAAGAGGCTTTGTGAAAATATTGGTCAATTGGTTCTCTATTTCAACAAACTTAAGGGTGATCCCTTCTTCCACTAAGTCTCAAATGAAGTGATGCCTAATGTCTATATGGTTGGTTCAAGAATGTTGAATAGGGTTCTTAGAAATTTGGATTACACTTTTGTTGTCCATGAACAATTCCATGACAAATTGCTCAAGACCATAATCTTTCATCATTTACTTCATCTATAGAAACTGAGTACATCCACTTTCTGTCACAATGTATTTAGCCTCAGCTATAGACAAAGAAATCAAATTTTGTTTATTGTTGTGCCAAGATACAAGGAAATTCCCTACATAAAAGCATACTCCACTTTTTCTTTTCTTATCGTCTACATTTCTAGCCTAATTTGTATTTGAGTAATCAGCTATGACACTATTGGTATCAAAGGGATACCAAAGTACATAGTTTATAGTCCCACAAATGTATTTAATGATTCTCTTTATACCCTTGAGATAAGACTCTTTTGGAGCAGCTTAGTGTTTAGCACATGCACCAACACTGAATGATATGTTAGGTCTTCTAGCAGTGAAGTAAAGGAAACTACCTATCATGATCCTGTACATTTTAGTGTCAACATCTTTACCTTCAGCATCCTTGTTTACTTTCTCATTGGTGCTGATAGGGGTGTGAAGAGGTTTGGATTAGGTCATTCCAAACTTTGACACTAAGTCCTTGGAAAATTTGGATTGCCTAATTTGAAGTCCTGGAAAGAACTTTAATTCCCCTTTCATAGTCATTTTGAATTCTTTCTTCATGGTATGAGCAAACTCATGTGCCATATCCTCTCAAGTAGCACCAAATATTATGTTGTTAATATATGTCAATCCCATGGACAAACAAAGTAGTGGTCTATGTCTTATAGGTGTCCCATGCTCTCACAAGTTCAAGACATGAAGGCAAGGTGGACCAAAGACTTGAAGAAGAGACCAGAAACTACTTCGGATTTACCCACACCAACCAACATAATGAGCATGCATTGCATAACATTTTAAGACCTTAAAATGAACCTAGACATGGTGGTAAATCCTTACCAAAATCAAAGAGAAAATGACCTAAAGACCAAGTCCCAAGAGTGCCAAAGGAAGGCCTTAGAAATCTTAGGTCATGATCAATCTGGGATCTCTAATCGATCATGACCCAAATTTGGATCCCGACTAAGACACCCGAGAGCCAGCCCCAACTCTCATGATTGATCACAAGATGGATCACAGAATTTCATGATTGATCACAAATCTTGTGATTGATCATGAGATGCCCAGGCTTGTGAGATTAATCCATGATTGATCAAGAGATCGATGATCGATCATGAGTCGTGATCGATCAAGGATTGCATGATCGATCACGAGGGCATTTTTTCAAATAACATTTTTTATTCCCCCTATGCAATATTTTTTGAAATTTGAACCTTATTTTGTAAAAATCAAGAGATAAAAAGGCTTGCCTATTTTAAAGATTCAAATCCAATGGATGTGGGGGCTCCACCTCCTTATAAAAGGAAAGTTAACTCTTTGGGTTAATAACATCAAGCAAGCAAGAGAGTGTTAGAAAGTTTTACCAAATTGAGAGCTTCCTTATTTGAGAAAACCTTCATTCTCTCATTGTCATTGAGCTTGAATAGCTAATATTTCTAATAAGAATCACTCTCATTATCTCCTCTTTAAGTATAAGCTATTTCTATTGATGAGAACTTATGGTGAACTCTCCTTAGGAGGGAACCCACACTTGGATGAGCTTAAGGAGCACTATAGCCAAGAGCTTGAGGTTTATGGGTAGTTAAGCCAAACTAGCTCTACAAGGAGCAGCCTAGTATGAGAAACTAGCAACATCAACTAACTTGTGGTAATATTTTCTTTTCTTTGTATTCACTTACATTCATTTTCATTATAGACTTTCTTTTTTTCCGCTAGAGACACTAAAAGCTTGACTATCTGTTGGAGACATCGGAAGTAGTACACACTCGCCAAAGACACTGAGTGTTGTTGTGTAGCTTACTTTTGACATAGGTTATAATAGTACCTAAATGGAATATACTTAAGCTCGATGGTGAGCTTTAGAAGAGTCAACATAGTCCATCATGCCAAACCTTGTGGATTGAGTCTGTGACTTCTTATTTCTTTACTTTTCTGCATATTTCTACCCTTTCTCTCTACGTGTTTGACAATATTCTCAAGTAGACACTTTGTAGCACATGCACACTTTGGCTAATTTTAAGAAGACTAAAATCTATTTAAAATCAATCTCAACAAACTCAAAATGGGTGTATTAAAATTTGATATCTTATTCACCCCCCTTTAGGATAACCTCATACGAATTTCAATTGTTATCAGAGCTTAAGTTACTAACATAGGGCTTAATATACCAAGTTAGATCCTAGCAAAAATCCTAGATGACTAGAGAGGATAGTGGTATGTCCATAAGTACACCTTCATTCTTTTACTGGAAGTGACTATGGGTATTGGAAATCTTGGATGAAGATTTTCCTAAATACTTATGACCTAAGGGTTTGGAATGCCATAGTCGATGGTTATACACAACTCGACAAACCATGAAGTTAGTGGACCCCCACTGAGGTGGATGCTCATAAGTTCAACTTTAGGGCATTGAATGCGATAGAAGTGCTTTAGCTCCAGATGAGTTTAGGAGGATAGCTCATCTAAAAATGGTAAAGGAAGCATGAATGCTTCTCTTAGTCACCCATAAAGGTATGAGTGTCATAAAAATGTCTAAACTTTAAATGTACATAACCCAACTTGAAGCTCTTAGGATGGAAGACATTAAAACAATCTCTCAGTTCAATGCCAAGCTATCAAACTTGGTAAATGTGATGAGAAGCCTAGGAGAGGACATTCACAAATCCAAGGTAATTAGAAAATTTTTTAGGTCTCTCCTAAAGAGGTTTATATTTAAAGTCACTGCCATAGAAAATAGCAAAGATCTTCAAGTGATGAAGCTAGAAGAATTGATTGGTTCACTTCAAACTTTTGAAACAGCTATCAAAGAACCCTCCAAGAAGAAGGGCATAGATCTTAAAGTGGAAGAACCCTCCAAATCAAATGAAAATTTGAATGATGACTTAGTTCTAATGGCTAAAAGGTTCAAAAAGTTCTTTTGGAGAAACACCAAAGATTACTCCAAGAACAAATAGTTGAGGAAGTCCTACTCGGGCTACAAGAAGAATGACTTATCTAAGAAACCTCCCATTTGCTATGAGTGAAAAGGGAGAGGACACATTGTAAGGATTGTGGCAATAAAAAAACAAGTTCAAGCCTAAAGCAAGGCTATAGATGTAACTTGAGAAGATGAGTTCGAGACTTTGGAGCAAGAATCTCAAGGTAGTGAGGAGGATCCCTCATAAGAGATTAAAGCCTTCATGGCTTACGGGACTCCTATGTGGTCATGTATAAATACGAGTGATTCTAGCAGTGAGGATGAGGGAGATGGTGAAGGGGAGGAGACTTATGATGCACACAAGGTATTCGATAATCTTTTAGTGCAAAGTGTTGAGTTGGGCAAGAAGAACAAACAACTCAAGAGGGAAATCATAAAGTTGAATCAAAAGTCAAAGTCTCTTGAAGACATTATCTTCACTCTTCAACAAGGGTCTTCTATAGATAGTGACAAGGAGAAGAAACTTTTCAAAGAAAATTACTTGCTCCTATGTGCTAAGGAGGAAATAAGCCTAAAGATAGTTGAATTAGAAAACAAGCTTAGTGAAACTAAATTATTTCTAGACCTAAAAAAGGACAATAAGAAGCATAAAAAGAAAAGACTTCTTGAGGATAATCAAAAGTTGTCTGACAAAGTTCTTGAGCTTGAGGAGAAACTCAAAAACATAGATAAGAAGAAGGATGAGTTGCATAATGATGACTCACTCATTCAAGAGTTAGAAAATTAAGTTAAAACATTAAATGAGAAGGATATATCTCTTAACTTGACTTATGATCAACTTACAAAGAAGTCCCTTGATTACCTTAAACAAATCAAGGAATTTGAAGAAGATAAAAGAAAGAACATCTCAATGCTTACCCAAGGGAATAGGAAGTTCGAGAAAATTCTTACAATGGGTAAGGAATATGAGGACATGACCAGACTTAGATATAACTCTGAAGTTGATGCCTCCTTCTCCACACAAAGGCTTAAAAATGACTTTTTTTTTAAAGAAACAGGACTTCCCAACCATCTCCACAAGCTCCCAAAAAGGAAAATAAGAAAGTGGAGTTTCAAAGACCTTATCAAAGGTCAAAGAAGGTTGAGAAGAGATCAACTACCTCTCTCAAGGAAAAAGCTCCCATGAATCATGGTAAAATTTAGGAAAGATCCATGTAACCCCATTATTGATCTTATGCCCAAGTGGTTGCCAGTAGACCTCAACCCAATCAAGCATCTTCCTCTAAAGGATACCAAAGGGAAAGAAAACCTTATTCATATGTTAAAGTGGCATGAAATAAGTTTTAAGCCAACAAGAACCTTGCCTAAAAAATGTATCAAGGTGAATCCTCAACCTCTAGGATGGCTAAAGGACAACTTAGACAATCTAGAAGACCACAACAAGTTTTCAAAGATGAACCACCTAGAAAGAACACCATAAAATCCTACAACCCAAGAAGGCCTCTATTCTATTGTTTCTACTATAGTCTAGAAGGGCATATCAAAGTGGATTGTAGGAATAGGGCAAATGACATTAAGGCTAAAGGATACAAACTTTAAGGAAGAAGCATGAGGCAAATAATGTAAAGAAGAAAAACTATTTTCAAAGAGTTTAAAATATGAATCTTCAAAGGAAAAAAGAGGTAGACCAACACCAAAATGCCAAAAGGTATGCTTCTAAAGCCCTTGTTGTAAAACAGATATGGGTAAGAAAGGAGGAAACCAAGTGTTTGGTCATTCACTCCGCACTTCAAGCTGGAAGAACATCAAGATGGTATCTTGAAAGTGGGTGCTGAAGGAACATGTCCGATGAAAGGGACTTGTTTGTCCATCTTGTGGAGACCCAAGGTGGGTATGTTACCTTTGGTGATGGTAACACTGTCAATATCTTAGGGGTTGGGACTATAGTTGCTCCTAGTATTCCATAACTCACTAAAGCTTTATATGTGCAAGGATTAAAATACAACTTGGTGAGTATTAGTCAAATTTGTGACAAGTGATTCCTTATACAATTTGACAAAGATGGGTGTGCCATCAAGGAACCTCACAATAGAATAATACTTGCCAAAAAGTGTAAGGACTAGTGATAATTGTTATGTCATAGATCCTCACCCTCAAGTGATGGACACATGTTTCATATCCCAACAAACTAAGACCAACTTTTGGTATCAACAGTTAGGACATCTCAACTTTAGGGACCTTGCTAAACTAAGCAAGAAGGGCATAGTCAAGGACCTTCCTAAGCTACGTAAGATTGATAATCCATTGTGTAAAGGTTGTCAAATGGGCAAACAAACTAGAGTGTTTCACAAAAAAACTACTATAATAGGGACCTCTAGACCCCTAGAAGTTCTCTACATGGACCTAGCCGGTCTTACTCGAACAGAAAGCATAGATGGGAGAAAGTACTTCATGGTAGTGGTTGGTGATTTCTCTAGGTTTACATGGGTAGCATTCCTAAGAGAAAAATCCGATGTTTTCAATGAATTCTTGAACATTTGTAAAAGCATTCAAGCTGAAAAGGAGTTAACCATCAAACGCATTCATAGCGACCATGGAAGGGAATTTGAGAATCATAAATTTTCAAACTGGTGTGATGAGTTGGGAGTGAAACATGAATTTTCAGTCCCTAAAACTCTTTAACAAAATGAAGTGGCTAAAAAGAAGAATAAAACTCTTCTCAACATGGCTACATCAATGCTCACAAGAAAAAACATAGCCAAAATATTTTGGGGTAAGGCAATTAGCACCATGTGCTATGTTTTAAATCGTGTTTATCTTAGACCGAGAATGTCCAAAACCACCTACAAATGGTAGAGTGGAAAAAAACCAACTGTTAAATACTTTAGAGTATTTAGTAGCACTTGTTATGTCCTTTGGGATAGAGAACATCTTGGCAAATTTGATGAAGAGAGTGATGAAGCCATGTTCTTAAGATACTCCACTATTAGAAAGCTTACTGTGTCTATAATCTAAGGACTCACTCTATGGAAAAGTCAATTAATGTAGTAGTAGATGATCATGAAACAACTCAAGTACAAGGAGACTTGCTAGTTGTGTTATCCGATCATGAGAATGAGAGCTCATCCCATTGAAAATTGAAAGATCCTAAAAGGACCAAGAAGAGCACTTTTCTTAAAATAGTTCTGAGGATTATGTTGAAGAAATTCAACCTTATCAGTACCTAAATTTTGACTCGGGGTAATTAATGGAGCCAGATGGGTTCATTACAACTAAAAACAAAGTTAGATCTTGGACCACCCTAAACCCCAGATAGTTAGGCATTCTCAAAAGATACTTTGGTCGTAAATGCAATGTCAATGTCTAAACTCCACCCAAGGATTAATTAGACTAAACCCTAATTTCTTCAAAAAACATCCTAGGACTATGAGAGTCCTTAGCTTCAAACTATCAACTCTATTTCACTTTGAATTTTCTAACCTTCATAAGCCTTACCACACTGAAACACCAAAAGACTGGCAAATTACCATGTTACCCCTATACCTATAAAAAACCTAAATTCTTTAAATGGGACTCATGTTCTCTAAGACTCCTCTGCCTTCATAAATCCTCCTATAGTAAAGCCCTTTTAAATTTTCCAACCTTAATAAGCCCTCCTACATTGAAGCATTAAAAGGCTAGAAAATCACCATTTTACCCTTTCACCCTCAGAAATCCCAATGAAGGCCTATTAGACTCATTTTTCCCATAACTTTTAGAAATCTTTTCATAGCAAAGCCATCTAGAATTTATCAACCTTTGTAAGCCTTCACACATTGAAGCATCAAAGGGTTAAAAATTACCATTTTACCCTTACACCTCTAAAATTCTCAACTTTGGGCTAATTGACCTATTTTCTCTAGGATTCTCTAGTCTTCACAAGCCTTCCCACATTGACACATAAAAGGCTAAAAAATTACCATTTTACCCCTACATCCCCAAAATACATAATTTCTCTCCAAAATTTAACCCTTGATAAATCCTTAAAGGCCCATCGCAAATTAAGAACTCAGCTAGTCGGTAGCCCCATCTTGGTAAGCCCAAGATCTCCCCAGAAAAACCACATCATGGTCCCCAAAAGATCTAATGCTCCCCAATCATCCCATTCTCCCCCGAATTACAGTCAAGTCACATATACCAACATTGGATACTCAGTGAGCCTCCGAGAATTCTCCAGTAATCCAAATCCCATAAGGTCAGGCTCACTTTCTTAGATTTTTTGAGATCTTTGATAAACACCCTAATAGATAAGTCTATCCATAGACTCAGCACAATTCAATAGCCTAGTTGTTCACAAATCCAGGGTGTATTTTTTTATCAAGTGACCTTCCTTCAAGAATCTTCAGAAATTCATCGAGAATCAGATTGTCCACCTGTCAGGCCCTATGGACTCTTAATTCTAAGACCTGGAAAACCATAATCCCCATTATTTCCACTTCAAATCTAGAAAAAACTTGTCTCAAGTCCACATGAAATTTGGTCCGGAACAATTCAGGGTTTCAAATGTAGTTTTTGACTCAGGTGTCAGATTTGCAAACAATTAGCTTGTGTCTCACAAACTCCAAAGGCCATCTTTCATATCAAGATTTAAAAAATTAATTATACCTTTTTACCTCTCCCTCATAGGTATGAGTTATTTCGGGGTCATTTGGAGTCAATTTTGACTCGCTTACCCTACTCTAAATCAGATTATGGCAGTTATGTTGCGACTAGAATATCTGGGAGATGCGAAAAACTTATAAACCTTAAAACATTCAGAGCCATAAAACCCAAAAAGTAAACCTAGATAGTAAAGGGGAAAATCTAAAAAAGCAATCATTACCTTTTTCAAAAAATGTCAATTTTTTCCAAAATGCCATTAAGATAAATCTGAAATCCTCTATCCTTCATTTGGAATATTCTAAATGAAAGGTAGAGACCTAAGGACCACTACCCTCACCCCTTACACACACCATATACTCCCATGGGCCCCACCACCCCTCGCCACCTCACTCCTTCCCCCATTTGCTCCCCCCACCTCCTCATAGCCTCCAACCACCTGCCCCTTACACCTCACCAC
>JAOXJP010036715.1:0-16579 GCA_025762735.1 Platanus orientalis
GGTGTGACTACTGTGTGGGTAGTAGCTGTAGCCCAACAGTGTTCACATAGAGGTAGTGTATGCACATAGAGGTAGCTGGAGGAATGATGAGCCAAATAGTGAATAGCCAAAGAAAATGCGACCTCGAGGCATTTGAAGATTCATTAAATTTTCTATTTTCCCTACAAAATTTTGAGCTAAACTACTTTGTTGTATGTCAATAAGATTAGGATTACGGTGTTTATATGTTGATCCTGGGTCGCCAATCAACTCAATGCTTGACAATAATCAAGCCAACTCCAAGGAAGAGCGACAATTCTGTAAAACTATAGTGCTTGTTTTTTTTTTGGGTAACAGGGAATGTATTAATTAGAAAAGTTCATACATACTTGTCTATCCTAATTCAAAGCAATTTGTATATCCTTTGGGATTGTATAAAGTGCTTGGTTTTTTTTATATGAAAAATTTATTAATGGAGGGGATAAGGCATCCCCGACCAAAAAAAATAGGCCCCAAAAAATTAAAGGAACTCACAGTTTTTAACAATATTAACCCATCCCAACTTTTTTTCCACAAAAAGAGGAATTAATAAACTCTTTACTATGGGAGACCCACCTAAGACATCTATCACGTGCCCTTTTATTCACTATATATGAGGGTTCCGTATAATCCTACAAATTTCTCATTCCAAGCACAAAGACCACCAAATAGCTAAAATCCAGGCTCCAAATCCTCCTTCCTTTACGACCCCTCCCAAAGAAGCACCATTGCTCAAAATGGTTCGGCATGACCCATTTTAGTTCAACTTTAAAGAGCAACATGGACCAAATTTCAAAAGCATATGAACTGATCCTCTTGGCCCGGAGGATTAGTTCTATAATCCATAAGCTTCCTATGTGAGTGATTATATGTCCAATTCCTTTACGGGATTTGGGTGAGATCTCAAAGGGGATCTTAGGCCAATACATCTAATGAGCGAAAAACAAGTACAATGCATTAAATAGTATTAAAAATTAAAACTGTTACAAAATAGTGAAAAACTAAGATTATGGAATTATAATAATTCATAATTAAAACAATAACAAGGATGATAAACAGTAAAATAAATTGAAGAGCTTATCTAAGTACAAATAATCATTAAAAAAAAACCCTGAAACCCACCCATAAGGATGATAAGATGAGATGGAACAATCGCTTACAGGACTTCACAATTCACCTACTCAGTCATGCATGCTACTCTTCTTTCCCTTGTTTCCTCTCTTTTCCTTCCTCATTGAAGATTTAGCAGACCCTTTACCTTTTTGACCCTTTACATTCTTTCCCTTCTTCGAACTACCCTTCCCCTGCTTTCCCATTCCACAAGATCTCGAATTCTTCTTCATACGCCGATCAACTAGCACTTTCCCTTTTCCAGGGGCCTTGACTTGAACTCCCTTCTTTGCAACCACATACTCCTTCTGGGGCTTCTTAGGCACTGCCTTCTTGTAAAGTTGATCAATCAGCTTCCTCTTTGACAGGTCAGAGATGTCTGTCTGATCAGAAATGGTGTTTGCCTTCCTGCGGACCTTCTCAAGCGCCCTCATAGCCGCCCGTTTCTTTCTGGCTTTGGCCTCTGCCACCTTCTTGTCTGGACGGGCATCAATCTCTTTTAACTGGGCCTTCATTGCAGCAATCTCTTCTTTGGTCACAGGTTTAATCGGTTGGCAATGCCTCTTTTCCTCCTCCAAAAACCATGATGGCAGGTTCTCATCATTAAACATGCACTTATTGTAAGCACTTATTGTAAGCATCGTCGAGTATCTGTTCCCTCTGTTTCTTCCTCAGCACCTTCTTTGCATATGCCAATATCTCAGCTTTCCTAACAGTATCTTCCTCCTCTGATTCATCAGAGGATGAGGACGAGTCATCACTCGAGTCCGTAGCCGGCACAGGTGCAATCTCAAAGTCTTCTTCTGCTTTAGACATTTATATGCAGAATTGGATTCTGTGGAATGATGAATTACATTTTCCTTGATCTTTCTTGGAGTTGGTAGTTTTTCCTCCTGCAAATCCTCCTCCATTTCATCTTCACTGTCATTCTTTCCCAACTCCCTCTCTTCCACTGCTTCAGTGAAAATATCCTGACTAAACCATTTTTCCGTAATCTGCCCTTGCGTTGGCAGGTCGCCCTCATTAAGTGGTACCATAAGAGGGTTCGCTTCATTATCGCTTTGATCTCTGTCAGAGTCATGATCAATATGAACTAATTCATCATCTTCACCACCCTGCAAGGCCATAAAGAAAAACCAATACATATATCATTGCTAAATAAATTTATGCAACCAAAACTAGCTCTATATTCAACAAATGGTAGCACACTTTAGCAGCACGCCAAAGTTTTGGAACAAGATATTGTGACAGAAAGAGAACTAGTGAGGAATCACAAAGAAAAAAAAGAAAAGAAAAGAAAGAGAGAGAGAGAAAGAAAACAAAGCTAGGATTCAGGATTCATGTTTAATAACGTATTTTCAGGATTCATGTTTAATGGTTTGGGTGGTTTATTAAGGCCGGCTCTCAACCTGACGCCACCCTCCTCCTTTATCCGGGCTTGGGACCGGCAATGCCTGAAGATACAAACATTGGCGGAGTTTGAGAGAAAGCAAAGCTATGCTGGAAAAATGATTTGTCAAGATTGTTCATAAGAATAAAGACATAGGACGCTGTGCCCAAAAATAAAACCTTGCCTTGATTTGCCAATAATATATACCTCTAATAATTCCTTTCCATCTTTAGAATAGGCCCTCTTTGCACGCTTCCGCTGCTTTGTACTTCATCTCTTTCTGGTCAAATATCGTTCATAAGCTTCATCAAGGAAATCCTGTAGTTGATCATCATACCTAAACAAAAGAATGAATCAGTTAGTTGCAAACAGATAGATATTTTAATGATTATATCCTCAAATCAGGATAAATGGCTTGTAAAACCACCGTCTCTGCTCTTCATCGGAGTCAACGTCACTAGGTGAATCCTCTTGACCTCCATCCTTGCAAGTTCCCTCATTTTCACCGTCTCCAAAGTCACCATTCCCGTCATCAACTTCTAAGGCATCAACCGCTACCAGATCTTTCTTTCCCTGAAGAAACATGGAAAGAGAACACAAGAATCATATAATGTCCAAAAACAAGCATTAACAGATACATAATTTCATGTATAAATGTAGCATTAATTCATATAGTTTAAATAGTAGGAGAAGAGATACATGAGTGAGAAGCATTCTGGATAACTATCCCACTCCCACTAAACACTCCATTTTCTGAAATTAGGGCATGTCAGATACAGTATATCCCTTCATGTGTCAAAAACATGCCGACACTAATATTTAGATGAAACTTAATTATCTAGATGAAACTTATATTTAGATTTTTTTTTTTTAATCTGATGAGTAGCACTTCTATTTAGATGAAACTTAATTATCTATTCTTAGCCAAAAAAAAAAAAAAAGAAACTTAATTATCTATTGTTTTCAACTACTATTGATATACTATTTATATAATTTTGATGCACATCAGCTTAGATATTTGTGTCCTTTTAATACTGCACACTATTTTATATCTCATAATGTATAGATGCGGTGGTCTTTCAAATTTAATGAGGTCAGTGTGTATGCATGCACAGATATGCACATGTAAAATTACTTTAAAAAACTCTAAATTATTACCCAAGCTGTTTACGAAGCTGTCGACTGATCCTACCACTACTTCTGAGTTGGTTGTAAAAGAACCAGCACTTTTTACTGGTTCCGAGGTATGTATGTTATTTGGGTGCCCCTTGATCTATTTCAATTTGTCTACAAGACATATCCCTCTACCAGTAATTTATTTTTCCGGCAATTAATTTATCACAAATTAGGTTCGCATAATTGATGATGACATTCCTCTAGCACAATTTGCTGTTGCATTCAGTGGTGCATCTTGGACAGATCCAGATTCCATTGCCTTGATGGTCATGCAGTCGATGCTGGGTTCATGGAATAAAAATGTAGGAGGAGGAAAGCACATGGGGTGAGTCTCTTTGTTCATAACCTTCTTGTGAGTTCTGTTTTGTAACTTGGCGTTTTGGCCCAGTGACTGTTTTTGACATAAGCACATATTTTCATTGTTGTAAACAGTTCAGTGCTTGCACAAAGGTTTGGCATAAATGAAATTGCCGAGAGCATGATGGCTTTTAACACCAACTATAAAGACACAGGACTGTTTGGCGTTTACGCTATCGCCAAGGTGAGGGTTACTCAGACTTTTTCAGTTTCAGTGATAAATGATGATTGTAGTACTGTAGGTCACTCTAATTTTTTTTAATAATAAATTAAGTGGAACGTATATAGAATTAAGGATACTTGTTCAATCTTCGAAATGATCCAGCGACTTGTTCAATCTTCGAAATGATCCAGCGAGTCATTTTTAATATAGATAAATATTTTTAACAAGTTATAATTCTTCTTGTTACAATACATAACCAACGTCGATAATGGTCTTGTTCTCTAGTCTTCATATTTTTGCATTTGTGGTTTTTACTCTCTCCCCATCCATGCATTATGAAAGGGCATTCAATTAATGTATTACAGTTGTCGATGGTAGGGGCCAAGGTTTTGGGGCTTACACATGTTGGATGAGATTGACTCGTAGTTACCAGAGCCTAGAGAAAATGAATTTTACATGCTTGCAGTTATGATGCAAATGTATGATATGAAACAATTAATTAAATCCTTAAAAGAAGTGATTTTGTGTGTAAGCTGGGGGTGGGGGTTACAACTTACAATGAGCGGTATACGTTTGAGATTTTTTACTCCACTTCTTAGCAAAGCTTGTCAGTTTTTCTTCTGATACATGGAAACTATTTTTTTTTCTTTCTTTGTGTGTGTGTGTGTAGAATGGTATCAATTTTATTACTAAAACGAAATAGGAAGAAAAATAGAATTCACTGGGAAGGTGAAAGAAAGAGAAAAAATAGCAAACTACTCTATTACATTGCTGATAGATCGCCAATCCCTCTCATCTTGCTCCATATAAATGGAGATCCAATCATAAAGATGCCTATAAACAGAAACAAAAGGACCAACCTGCTAGGAGAACTTATCTTCAAAGGTTCTTTTGTACCTCTCCTTCCAAATACCCCAACAAATGGCCAGAGGCAAGGAAGACCAAATGATTTTAGTGACAGTTTCCAAATCACTAATCCACCAGCCAAGGATTAGATCACTAAGGTCGCGTTTGGATAAACTTATAATTGACTTTTGACTTAAAGAAATAAGTTACTTATTTATATTAATAGGGTTCGATTCATCAAAATGTTCACATAAGTCAATGGCTCAACTTATCTAGTAAGTTGTTGGATCCTAACTTAAAAATAAGTTCATTCTGTACTCTCTATCCTACTTATGACTTATGCATAAGTAGCTTTTTAATTTGCAAACCAAATGCAAAACCATAGAGACTTATGACTTTGGAGTGCTAGAAGTCATAAGTTGTTGTAAATAAGTTTATCCAAACACTACCTAACCTTGTTTGGGAAAGACCTCTAAATATTGAGATGAGAGAGAAAGAGTCCCAAACCTTGCTCGCCCCTAGACAATGAATAAAGAGGTGGTCCACTGATTCCATTCTCTACCCTTTAAGTGATTGAGGGTGAGAATTTTATCTAGATACAAAATCCAAATGTAAAAAAATTCACCTTTGATGGATTTTCGCCGTTCAAGTGGCCTTGTGGGGAACCAAAACAGGATTGGGATGCTCAAGCCCAAGGAAGGAAGATTTGGTTGAAAATCTGCCCTTTGAAATTGACCAGTGTGATACTATTTTCCTGCCTGAAATTGGTTTCTGAATCAATGACGTATCAATTTTTAACGCATAGTGCTAACAGTTTATCTGAATACCTATAAACCCAAGTTGTAAAGGAACTGAATCAAATTATTGATTTCGTACTACCTACTTGTATATGTCTTTTCACTTCTGAATTCTGATATATTTGTTGCATAGGTAACAAGGACAGTGATATGGGTGTTGTGTCTGACACAGATACGAGGTTTTTGACATGACACTTGCTGTGAAAATATATAGGCTTATATAGAAAACAGTTTTGCCAGTGTCAGTGTCTGACTTGGAAATATTTTGAAAAATGAAATGTCCTTTTTACATGGTTTATTGCTGATACAATATGAACTTATAGAACGAGATGTAAATAGTGAACTGTGATGGGAAATGGAATGCATAACTTGCTTGGCACATCCATCACAAATCATTGACTTGCATACTATCCTAAGGATTTTAGAGTGCAACAATCTCCTACTTGGCCCATCTGCATACAGTTAGGGGTGAAACTCTGGTGGGCTTGGGGCCAACCTAAGGCCAAACCTGGGAGCTAAAACTTATCCCTAACCCTATTCAATTGAACTCTAAACCAAGATTCTCAACCCAAGCCCTATCCACATTGGGTTCGGTTGAGTTCGGTTTGGGCTATTGGGCTCCGGTTGAGTCAAATTGGGTGTACCTAACTAAATATAAATGGTTAAACATTGTATATAAAATTTTAGTTACAAGTTGAACTTAAAACCTCTCACTTTAATGTAACGCTATTTTACTGTCTGATTGAGTTTCTATTATATATATATATATATATATATATATATTTTTTTTTTTCCATATATTTGGTTTATACATAAAAATTAAATGACAAATAAGTGGTTGGATTTGGTTGGGCTACCCTATCCCTACTTGGTTTTTAAATTGAATTGCCTTTCCCCAACCCCAACTCAAACCCACACAAAATTGGGTTGGGTCAGTTGGTTTCGGGTCTAGTTAATCCCTTCATCCCAGTGTCTCAGGTATGTGCTTTGCTTGTGGGAGTTCTGCTATCATGCCAAGTTCATTTTCATTCTGGTTTAGTCTTCTTAATGATATGCTCTGGTGGCATTCATCCCATGACGATACTGATTGTACAATTTTTTTTCCTTTCAACTTGCTATCAGCCGGATTGCTTAGATGATTTGGCATATGCAATTATGTATGAGATAAGCAAGTTATCATACTGAGTATCAGAAGCTGATGTTATTCGTGCTTGTAATCAGGTAATTAGAGTGCTCCTTAGTTGATCAATAAAAAATTAATGCTCCTTTCTTGCCTTTGATATTCTCTGCTTGCTTTATATTCAGGCTTCAAATTCTGTTATGACCACACCAAACAAAGCTTGTCATCCAATGTCATTTGTGATGAAGAAATTGTTCTTGCTGTTGATGTTGTGATTATCTTTTTGATATGTGAAGTTTGGAATTATAAACCAATGATTTGTTTTAGCATGAATTTACCATTAGACTTGCTGATCTATGGTCAATTGCTCTTTTATTGAATTCAATGTTTTGAATTTCGCAGATTTTACTGTCCTAGGTTTGATAAAATAATATATAGTTCTTTTCTTTTATGCTTTATCCAGTACCAGTTTACATGATTGTTCTTGCTACTGTAGTGTGACTACATAGCAGAATACATTCTTTTGGGTTTAAATTATTTGCTACTCTGTTAGTCTGTTTGCTTGGATCCCATTGCAAGTTATCAGTCTTGATTTGACTTGTTGGGAATAAATCTCCCTTCAGAAAGAAAACTTTTTGCTAACAAATTGTATTATATAATAAAAAATAAGTCATAAAGAGAAGATTAGTTAACTTAGCTCTCAATGTGCAAGCAGTACATGAACACTGGGCTCAATCCCTAGCTCCAATGGTTGACATTTACCCAGTTTGCCCTCCAAATTTAGAAGAGAAAAATCTGATTGTGAACAAAAGTAAGTTTAATGGCTGACAAATATGCTGGGTGTGGTCCAAATTATATGCAAGTTCTATGTTTTCTCTTTTGAATTCGAGGTTCAATCAGCAAGAAATAAAAGCCTTTGTAAATGTGAGTACAATTGATCACTATGTTCAGACATTATTTTCAAGGACTGGAACCCAGGGATATTCCTGCTGTTCATTGTATTAATTGTGCGACTGCTAATGCTGCAGCAAATCCAAACTCTGTGTATAGGTTTATTTGTCAATGAGAGATGGTGGCTGTTGGCTTCTTGCAGTTTGAACTTGTTCATGGGTCTTCTTGTCTTAAGTTTAAATTGCTTCTACTCTCTATCTTTTTCTTTACTCTCCTCCTTTCTCAAAGTTGAACGTTCTCATCTTTATCAAAAATCTCTAATTTCTTTGTTTGACCACGTTAAGTTCATGTAGCATGTCCTTAGTCATGTCCTTAGTTTCCATTGTGAAATTTGGAAAAAAGATCTATTAATTTATATGTGAAATTATGTGTCCTGAGCATTACATTAGGGATCAAGGTCATACTAGAAGAAATCCTTGTGGGTGGTGCCAATAAGTGATTAATGATCATTGAAATTGGCAGCTTGTTTGGAAGGAGAAATCATGCCTTGTAGCTGAAGTGTGGTGTTTAAATTTCTGATTTTGAAATAATTCAAAATCCCCAAAATATGGCATGCGGTGCAGTTTCATTATTTTGTTTTGCCAACAGAAGTTCATTTAATCAATTTTGTTTTAGTTTGGGGTTTCTTTTGTCAGCCAACCTGTGGGTATTTCTTTAATTCTAAGTAGAATAGTTTTTATGGTTAGGTTGAGACAACAAAGTTAATACAGGGTTTTGTCTAGAAGTTCTATTTAAATTTATGCATTGTTTTTTGGGGGTTAAAATTTATCTGCTTGAATTGATTTTAGTGTCATTTGAAGCGTATCTAGCTACTTTCCCAATCAGTCCATGATCTTGCAAATCTGATGTCATTTGGAGTAGTTATTGCTAAAATATGGCAGTGTATCTCTTTGTGACGAGTTATCAATTTTAGATTTTATTTTAATTAAAAGTTTATAGTTTAGACAATAAATATTGAGGAGGCCGGCCGGGTAGTGTAAGAAAAAATATTTTTAGTGAATATATAGTTTTTGCTGTGGCATATTGGATTGTGTAGATTCTAAATCTTGTTTTTTACTTGAAGGTCTTGATGCTTTCAAGGCTTCTAGGTGTTGATTCCTAGAGTTCCATTAGTGCTGCTTTCGGTGGAATAGCCAGTAGGTGTTAATTCCTAGAGTTCTAGTAGGCTTGATTCCATTGGGTTTATCCTTTATTTTTCTTTTTTTATTTCATTATTTTATTTGCTGAAGTTTCATTATCTTCATCTCTAATTCTAATTTTCAATTATTAATCTCAATTTTCACTCAACACCCTTTATCCGATATTCCTATTCTTTTAACCTACTCCGCCCAAAGTCATTATTATTATTAGTTTTAATCACTTCAAAATCATTCTGATACCCAAAGGATTTGCTTTATAAAATTTGTGGTTATTGATTTATATTTATTTCTCATAATTTATTAACTCAATTTTTAATACTTTTCTCTTTTCCTACTCTCTCTCTCACACACACCCACTCCCAGATATATGTATATATATTGAGGTTCTGAATGCAGGTCTGTGGTGCAAACACCTTAGCAAGTTTGGTATTTCTTTCGTTAAAAACTCTATTTCAACTATTTAGGGTTTGCCTACATTGATCATGTTTTGCCACTCTATTCTAATTTGGTGGTCATATCTTTCTTAGAAGTGTCTATTTTCATTTTTCTAACTTGGTGGTCATATCTTTTGAAGTCTTTCTCTATTGCCATTGATTACAAAGACATTTCCAACTCCCATTCTAAATCTCCATTTCCAGTAAAAAGGATTTGGAAACCTCCAATTCCTCCTTGAGTTTAGGCTTTTTTTATGGACAACAACTCTGAATCGCATTGACACTATGGATATGTTCAAAAGGTGAAGGCTGTACATGTCATTATCTCCCCATTGGTGTGTGTTGGCAGGTGCAATAGTGAATCAGCTAGTCATATATTTCTTCATTGCCGATTTGTAAAATCAAATATGGATTATATTCTTTCCAAGTTCTTCAAATCATGGGTTATGCCAGCTGATGTGTTGGATTTCATTTGCCTATGGAGTAGTTGGGGAATGAGGAGTCATGGAAATTTTTTTGGGCTTGCTTGATGCACACGGTTGTTTGAAATATCTGGAAGGAAATAAATTTGAGTCTTTGAAGGGAAGTACAAAGCTAGAGATGAAGTGGACTCTTATCATTAGAGAAGTAGGGAATTGGTTGTTAGTGGTGAGGGAGTTCAAAGGTTTGGCCCTTTCTGATTTCATGAGAGATTGGTTGACTTCTTTATCCTTTTTCTCCAATTAGGAAGAGAGGCTTTCCCCCATTGGTAACCCACTCTTTCTTTGGGAAGGTTCATTTAAGCTAAATTTTGATGGTGCCTCTAAGGGTAATCCAGGTCCAGCCAGCTTTGGATCCGTGTTACCGGATGCTAATGGTAAAATCATTCATGTTGTTGCAGGCCCATTGGGTTATTGTGATTCTATGAAGGCTGTGACTTTTGGCTTGCTAATGGGCCTTTGGGAGATCAAAAGATTGGGTATTCATGATGTTTTCATTGAGGGAAATTCTAAGGTTGTAAATGGGTGGGGATTGGGGAAGGGAGTGGGCTCTTGGAGATATGGGCATTTCCTTCATGAGGTTAGGGAGTTGGTTATCTATGGGCATTCATCTGGTTCATATCTCGAGAGCTCTCAATGTTCTAGCAAATAACTTGCAAATTGGGGTGGGTGGGTCTGTAGTCTATTTTTAGTCGTAGCATAATGCCAGACTCTGGCATTTAGGGGCTTTGTTCCCTCTTGTTGTATCTCGACTTTTCTTTTCTCTTTCAATAAAGTTATTCGTAACTTATCCAACAAAAATGTCTCATTGGCCTTCATTTTAATTCTTTTTGAGCTTTCAATCTGCAGTGTTCCACTCACCAAAGCAAAAAAAAAAAGCAAAAAGAAGGGCTTTTTGCATATGACCAAATCATCTGAATTGATTCTTCTTCACTTCATCATCTATCGGAGCTACTTCTAGGTTCCCTTAAATCTCATGTCTAATTTTGTATTTCCTGGTTTTGGCGTTCATCTGTCTTTGGTCTTTGCATCCTCCTCTTAGAATGCTTATGGATATGTTGTATCATGTGTTCTGCTTTTCCATTATGTCAGAACTTGATATACATCTACAATTGACTAATGGATTGTCTTTGGAATTAAGAGGGGATGAAACAAACTGACTCAGAGTTAGGAGATATGATCAATGTTTGGTTGTTCTAATTTGCATTGACATGAAGACGGAATTGTTGTAAAATGTCAGTTTTGATTACTTTGTTGGCTGTGTGATGAAATGGTGAAATAAATTCTGAGATACTTTGGCTATCTAGCTTGAAATTTGGCCAAAAAACCTGGAGCTTTGGGATTTTAGTTTTTTGTTGTGGGCTATTTCAAAACCTTGTCTTAGCAAAAGTTGGATTATCCTTTCAATATATTTTTTTAAACCTGACCAAAAATCTTGAAACATGGTCCTGATTTTGGCCTCTCAAACCCTAGATTTAATAACCTTGCTTGCTACACATGTTCAGGTGATTTTTAGACTCCTACACTACAATGAAGTAATATAACTTAAAAGGATCCTTCATGATAATCTTTACCAGAGGCTAACTTCATATGATCATGGCAGGGTATGCCTAAATGTAAGCTTGGTCTAAATGATAAGAGTGTTGTAAATCGACAAAGGGGAAAGTCGATGATGAGCCAACGATTGATATCTGAAAATCTTCAGTTGGAGCGATGGTTGAGGGCTGATTGTTTTTCAAGGTCTGGTTGGGGACCACCCCCTCCATGGCATAAAGCTGACAATTGACCTTTCAATTCCGGACATAAGATCCAAGAAGGCCAGGGGAAGAATAAGGAGATTAATGGTGGTAAAACTAGTCCTGATCTCGCTTATAAAGAAGCTGTTCTTAAAAATATGGTCTGGCCCCAACTATCGACTCCAACCTTGGCAGATCAAGGGGAAGTCCTTGTGTTTTCCTTCTCTAAGGAGGATGTAGTCCGAAGAGTGAATAGGCTTGATGTGTGTTTGGTTGGTATAGTTGTCAGGGACAACCCAAGCTCCCAGGCTCTTTGTAAGTGGGGCTCCAGGGTTTGGAAGGTGAATGGCACGCTACAGGTTAGGAAAAACTTGAATGGACTTTTCCTCTAGCTAGGAAGTGAAGAGGGTTCTTAGGGTTGGAAACATGAAATGACAGGGCAGAGGCCTTCTTCTTGACGTTTGGCACCTAGCTACGGGATGCCAGATTGAGTGTCATCGAGAATCTCGAGGTTAGATCTGGATCTACGATATTCCAGTCCACCTGTGGGGAGAAGCAATCTTTCAAGGTATTGCGAGATTTTGTGGGGGTTTGTTGGAGACGATGGTTCCAGATCGTGGCTCCATGGAATGGGCAAAGCTCAAAGCGAGGGAGCGGTACCTCACTTCTCTTTCAATTTGGGTATCTGACAGGACTTAGAAGTTTCATCTTGCTATTTGGAAGGCAGAGGTTCTGCGATTCTTTCCGTATTCAAATCCTATCTCGACAGAAGAATCTGTGGAACAGATGAAAGTTGTAGGAGCTCACAAGGGCATTTGAAGGCGGGATAAGGTAAGGCAGTCCAGGGAGGGGAATTCAAGATTCAAATTTCAAATTGAGGATGTATGGACACGAAAGAGGGAGCATATTGATCGGGGAAGATGAAGGGGTAGCACTTGGGTTCGGCTTGGATGGAATGAGCGGGGTGGCTCAGCAAAGAGTAGGAGAATTGGTCGAACAGGACAAAAATGTGATGGGAGTGATCAGAGTGGGCTTGATGGAATGTTCAACAGGGGTAAGCCCAAGCCCATTAGTCGCTTGAGTTGTGAATCAAGCCCTCTAGGAGTTGTGGGCCTGTTCATTGTGGTTCTCAGAAAGGCACAGTTTTCAGTGTTGGATTGTTAATGCGAGTACCCAGCCCATGCCCATTGTGACCCATATGGACCAACCCATTTCTTCTAAGAGAGATAGAAGTCTGGTAGGAAGGAAGGCCCAACAACCAAAAGCTTGTGACTCCTCTTCTCATGAAGGCATATGGGGAGCTGCTAGGGCATCGAGGAGGTACCAAAAAAGATGACAACAAAAGCCCTATTGAGCGAGAGTAGTTCCGTCTGACTATGTGGCGAAGCATTGTGAGGAAGGTTACAGAATTCAGGCAGCAAAGAAGAAATACCCAGTCGTTGCTTCATCGATTCCATCTCAGCCAAGAAAAACGACAAGTATAGTGATCTAGAAGGTCGTTTCGGAAGGGCACATGAACCAATTGGAACTAGTTAAAGAGGGCAAAGGTAAAGAAAGGCTCCATCAAGCTGAAGCCAGTGATGATGAGACGGAGGATGGTTGTTTCTTTTATTACGGGTATGACTCGGGGTGTTCTAGGCTGGAATTTGGCAAATTATATAACAAGGAAGAATACAGCAGAAAAGTAGGGAGGAGAAGGAACATCATCAGGAGGAAATATGAGGAACAACAGTCACTGTCAGTAGGACTTTGGGCAACCACTAGCTGTTGAGCTCGAAGATGGGGGGATTACACAACTGAAGAACGTGAAGGGGAGAAGTCAGTTGTAGGGGTCAGACAGGTGACGTTACCCCCTTCTATTGAGGAAGAGAATAATATGATGGTGGCTGAGGCAGAGCCTATTCTCATGCTACCTCCCCCAACTTCGTCGGAATGGGTTATTAGAAAAGTTGCGGAGGTTAGCAGACGCATGGGAATGTCCTTCAAATCAATGGAGCATAAAGTCGAGGAATTATTCTGGGAGATTGAACGTCAAGGAAGCTAGAGCCCTAGAAAACCCAGAGTGCCATTCAGAGGTAGGTCTGCTGGATGCCGATCCAAAGAGCTCTAGAATCTGGCATCAAGCATCAACTATGACAGCAAAACCAGGGAAGGGGAGACAGGGAGAGGAAGGAGGGGGAAACTAAACACAGATGTTCGTAATGAATGGCTTTGGAGGTTCGGTGTAGAACGCAATTTCTTATGGTGCAAAGCAATAGAAGCAAACTATGGGGAAAAAAAGAATGGAATGGAAAGCTGTCACCTAACAGGAGCAACAGGCTGCAGTCTTTGGAAGAATATTTTTAAAAGCATGGAAACCTTTTCTAGATACACTCAGCTCAAGATTAATAATGGGGAAGGAGTCCAGTTCTAGAGGGATCGGTGGTGTTCCAGGCAGCCACTGTCTCACTTATTTCTGGGCTTCTTCAGACTAGCTGATAAACAAGACGGGTCTGTCAGTGACCACATGATCCAGACAAGAGCTATCTGCTCATAGAATATCCAACCGAGGAGAAACCTAAACGTTTGGGAGATAGATGATATGGGCAGACTTATTAATATTCTTGACAGTTATGATATTGGTAACAGGGACGAGGAGGACGAGAGAATTTGGCTTTTAGATGAGACAAATGGGTTCTCTGTAAGATCTCTCTATAATGCTATAGCTCAAGAAGAAGCATCCCAATTTCTGGTTAGGTACATCTGGAATAATGTGGTCTCATCGAAAATAGCCTTCTTATTATTGCAACTGTGGTGGGATCAGGTACCTACAATAGATAATCTCAGGAGGAGGGGCTTTATCACCCCCAATAGAAGTTGTATGTGTGGTGTGGCTGGGGAGATTTCATGCCACCTTTTTATCCACTGCCAGGTGGCGGCTTCCTTGTGGAATCATTTTCTCATTTGATTCAGAGTGCAGTGGCAGTCCCCGGCTCCTTGAAAATGCTCATTGAAAGCTGGCCTTCTTATTCTATGAAGGGTCTAAGCCGTCTAGGGATAGAAGTGTTGAGATTTCTTCCTTTTGCCATATGTTGGACCACTTGGATTGAACACAATCAGCTCATATTTGAGGGTCTATCCATTCCTGCTTACAAGTTGCTGGATTCGATTCATCCAAGTTACTTGAGTGGTTGTCTTCTACAACACCTCCCCTAGTATCCCCTAATAGATCATTTCGTAAGTGTGGAGATTTCTTCCTTTTGCCATCATGTTGGACCATTTGGATTGAACACAATTGGTACATATTTGAGTGTCTATCTATTCCTGCTCACTAAGTTGGTGGATTTGATTTCATCCAAGTTACTCGAGTGGTTGTCTTCTATGACTCCTCCCCTAATATCCCCTAATAGATAATTTCTCAGATTGGATCTTTGACTGGGAGACCTTGCTGGTTGACCCTTAAGGGGTCATGATCTTGTAGGTTTTCTTTTTATTGGTTATACTCTCCCCCAGTCCGTGGCACCTCTCATGCTATGGCTGTGGGCTGTTCAGTTTTTTCTTCTGTCTTAATGAATTACCTTATTTTTCAAAAAGAAAAAAAAATGGTGAAAGTGCTAAATTTATATTGAAAGTAAACCACTGGACCATTGAATGTGTTTAACTCTCCAAAAAGTAAGACGATTGATGGTTGGGATCATCTGATTGAGTTGGGTTTGGCTTCAAGGATATCCTTTTGGACCAACTTAATGGGGTTTTTTGTTGGTTTGTCTTTACTTTCAGCAGTGCCGTTAGATCTCAAAAGGCCTAACGGCTAGGACTTTGGTTTAAAAGGAACTCCTCATAAAGGAGTTGTGGAGGAGGACAGCAATAGGTTGGAAACCCTAATAAAATATTAGGAAAAATTTTGAAGGGGAGGCAGCTGTTCAACTAGGTAGGGCTTCTTCTTGGTTTTATGCTTCTCAAGGTTTTGAGAGAGTGAGAGAGAGCAATGGTGTACAAGGGCTTTGGTGTGGGTTTTTTTGGGGTTTGGAATTACATACTTCTTGTACGGATTTCACATTATATAGTAAAGAAGATCATTTCTCTCCCGTGGATGTAGGCACATCGCCGAACCACGTAAATCTTTGTGTCTTCTATTTTTCTTGTGCTTTGATTTGATTTGATTTATTTTTCTTGTTGATTCGTACTGTAATATTGCTACAAAACACAACAAGTGGTATCAGAGTGCCAGATTTCGGCCAGGGAGGATTGGAATTAAGAACAAGTTATTGATTACCAGAATTCAATACGATGACAAGGAAAAGATTATTGATGGCCAAGTTCGAGGTGGAGCCCTTTGATGGAAAAAATAACTTTAACCTGTGGCAAAGTACGGTTAAAGATATTATGGTGCATCAAGGGCTAATCAAAGCATTATTTGGCAAGGAAAAGAAGCCGCAACAATGTCTGATGGTGACTAGGAGGAACTTGAGATGAAGGCAATGAGCACCATCCGTTTATGTCTTGCACCAGATGTAAAATACAATGTTTTGAATGAAACTTCTGCTCTAGGATTATGAAAAAAATTAGAAAATTTATATATGTCAAAATCGCTCACAAATAAATTGCTTTTGAAAAAACAATTATATCAATTGTGGATGGAGGAAGGAACTAACATTTTGGATCATCTCAATGTATTTAATAAAATTATTACTCAACTGTTAAGCATTGAGGTGAAAATTGAAGAGGAGGATAAGACACTTTTTCTTTTGGTTTCTCTTCCGGCTTCCTTTGATACACTTATGACTACATTATTACTTGGAAAAGACACTCTCAAGGTTGATGAGGTGACAATGGATTTATTGGAGACTGAAACACTCCGGAAGCTAGGAAATGGTTCCCAAG
>JAOXJP010036736.1:0-16578 GCA_025762735.1 Platanus orientalis
TATATACACTGTGGTCCAGAGCAGCTCTAACTTGAACACATTCAAAGCAAATAATATGGATAGTCTAGGAAAGCATAATTAAGATTATTGCTGCACCAAGGACAAACTCTTGTGATTAACAAGTATATCCAAAGGTAGCTGAGGAATATTTTACAAAAACTGCTTTTTCTAAAACCTTTTTCTTTTTCTTTAATTCATGCATTCTTGCTGTAACTATGTCATTTCCTTACTACTGACTAGTCATGAAAATATATGTTGTTGAACCTTGTCCAAGACTTAAAGACTTCCTACATGTTCTCTGATGCAGGTGGACATGGTTACACCTATGTGTTCTCAATTAACATACGAAGGGCTGGTGGATGAGGTATATTTACACAAATATGGGATTATGTTCTATCTGTAGATGTTTTGAAATTCTTGGTGTCAAAATATACAGTACCACTACTATTAATCATGAGGTTCATCTCTTACCATAGAACCATCAGATAATTAACTTGGTTTTAGTGAAAGCAGTAAAGGTATATCATATAAGTAAGAAATTAATTCCTAAACTTTGTTGCTTGATAATATCCTCTTCCCTCTCAATGGGATTAACACACTGAACATGGCTGTGTAGGCTGTACTTTTCATTATAGATTTTGTCATGAGCTTTCTCTGATAGTTCCAGTGCAGTTTTTGCGTGTCAATAATGGTTCTGTGGAGCTTGATGCATCTATCATGGGTGTCCAACAAGAGGGAAAGAAAGTAAAGGTTTCTCTTAATTCAAGGTAAACTGATATGTTTGTTCAGGGCTTAATGATTTTTTATCATTTAAGGACCTTTTTTTTTTTTTTCTTTTTTACATAGTAGATGGCTTATGCCCCCGATGCTTTTTTGTTCTTTAGCCTTTTACCTTTTTCCATGAGTTTCAAACATCATTGGTGTTTTGCTTTTATGTCCTTTTGAACCGGAATTTTATAAGGCATAAAATGCTTTAGGCTTCACCCCTCTTTGCATGAGTAGCTGGTATCATTGTCATTTTAATTTTCTAGAAGGCATCCTCAAAGCCAAAACAGCGAGCCCCCAACAAAAACTTAAGGATGCTCACAATTTTTAACAAGGTTAACCCACCTCAACTTGATATCCACAAAAGACCTATTTACAAACTCCTTACAATTAGCTGCCCACAGAAAGCATCTATCCAAGGCTCTCCTATACACCTTATACAAAGGTTCCGCATAATTTTCGAAGGTCCTACTGTTATGTTCCAGCCACAAGGACCCCCATATTACCAGAATCAACAACCGCCAAAGCACTTTCCCTTTACGACCAGCACTAAAGAAACTCCATTTCTCAACAAAATCATTGATCGAACCAGGAAAGACCCAAGAGAAGCCAACCTCATTAAGATCCCAAGACCACACCTCATAGGCATAGGGGCAATGTAAAAGAATATGACCAATGGACTCCACCTCATATAGGCAGAGAGAGCACACATTCGGAAGAAAAAGCCTTTCTTTTGGAGATGTTGGTACCCAAATGGTCGAAATTTTGTGGTGTTGTAGTGCTGCCAAGCTGGGGTGGTTGTTATTAAGGTTGAGTGTCTAGGGTGGAGCTATGGAGATTATGTGGCTGCCCTATTGACTTCAATCAGTATCATGTTCTTGTTGGGTTTGAACTTCTATTGAGATATTGCTGAATCTTTGCTGTGTCCATTGTGTGAGTCACTAAATTCTTTTAATGTCATTGTCTTGCTTCCTCCAAAGTTCTGGATGATGATTGTTGTTAAGCTCCTGTCTGTATCTGTCATAACTCATAACGAGTCTGTCAATGACATCCTTCAAAAGATTTTATGCAGTCAGCTACTATTCTAGGCCTTTAACCTTCAAGTTCTACATGAATATTTTATATCTCAGTAGGATTCTATTTTTTAAAACAGAAATAAGAAAGTTGATGAAATTATACTCTTAGATGATATACAGATGCCTTAATTGTGAAGTTGCATGAGAAAGACCTTTCATTGGTAGATTGCAGTGTTATCGTGTATTATTTTGGTTTGGTGAGTTTGATTCTTGGTTTTATTTCGTTACCCTTTTAAATTCCCATCTCCATTGTTGTTAGGTTCTTTTTGTATTTTGGATTTACAATCTTGAATTCTAAAATGAAATGCAGTTGGTAAATTTTTAAAGACCGAAAATCCTACTTTGTTAAAATAGCAACATCTTCTCCTTTTCTTCAAATTTGATTCTGTCTTTTCCCTTGCTTTTCTACGTCCAAGGTTATCAAATAGATAAAAGATTTTCAGCTTTGATTGCCTACATGTCTGGGAGAAAGGTGGGCTATTTTATAGAACAACCCTAATTTGTAAAGCTAAAGTACATTCAAAGAAAAATTGTAATCCTTGTCTCCCTATGTAGAAGATGTTTTCTAAAAGTTTCTTATTGGTGGAGAATAATGTGGAAACACGAATAAAGACGAAGGGGTGTAAGAATCTGCTACCAGTTCCGGTAAAAGGTTGAGTTACTTGGTTAAGATATGGAAAAGAAGAAATCCCCTTGATAGGAGATACTATCTTTCATTACATTTTTGGGTTTTCTTTTTCTGTTAGTATGGTAAGGCAATTTTTAATCATATGTGAAAGGGAAAACCTCATTTACATTTTGAAATTTGTACTGATTTTAGGTCCATTTGAGTTTATTTTTCATTGACGTTATGACGTAGGTATGAGCTAAATAACCAACACGTATATGTTAATTGACTTTGAAATTGAACTTGATCATCTCAGCTATTGTATATAGTGTAACAAATGGTAAAGCTGTTGACAGTACTACTTATGTGATGGAAATGGATATGAATATGAAATGGATAGAAAATCTTTTTTATTTGTGGAGATTTTTTAATATTCTTTTATATCTGATCTTATGATTTCTAAAAACTTTTGGAAAACAAAAAATCTTATGATTTGATTCACAACCCAATTTGATTAAACCCCACCTGCAATTTAGGATGTGTTATGCAGCACAATGCTAGGGATACCCAAATTTGTTGTAGGGTATTGCCAAGTATCTCAAAGAATCATCAAATTAATAATGGAAGCAAGGACACACTTTAAACAACCAAGAATTGATCTTTAAAAACACACAAATAGCCAAAATTCTAGAAATTGATGAATAAAATAATGGAGAGGGAATTGGAAGAGTTTAGAATAGAAAAGAGGGGAAAGAAACCCAGAAGGGCAATTATGGAATTTCTTGACAGTCCTGAAATAACCAAAATATCCCTGGTTGTGCATCAGAAAATTATGAAAATTTTCAGATATGTTTTGTTGTGTTTGAGGGTCCTATGGTCAAAAGTTCATTAATTTTTGATAAGATTTACTACGTGAAATTATAAAAGTTTAGACCTCGGAAGATTCTTTAATGAAGATTTCATAAAACCTGTGTGGAATCTTTTCCAATAATCTAGTAAAGAAAAATGGGAATCAAGGGGAAAGTTTAGGGGTTTAATAGGGGATCCTTAGGAGATCAAAAGTCCTAAAAGAATTTAGGGAAAGAAGGTGTCTAGAGTGGAAGAAGAAAGAGAGAAGAAGGAGATGTTGGAATTTAGAAGAAATAGAAAGAAAGATAAGAGGAGGGGAGTATCACAACTCAACCCTTAGAGAGGATAACAAGGCCCAAGCTCATGACACACAAGTGTTAAATTCAATTCAATCTACACTCATTTAATTCATGTCTAGGGATGCTTTTAAATAGACTTACAATACAAAGAAAATATATACTTTCCTAATTTAGCAACTTCTAAATTTCTAAACTTGGGACTCAAGTATTTCCTAAAATTAAACTACCAAAAACTTTGACTTTCTAAAAACAATTTAGAAACTTCTAATAAAGAAAATTTTTTTTTGAGAGGTAAAATATCGATTTATTAAAAACGAAACAGAAAAGAAAAAATCACCAAGTAGTTGAAAAGAGACAAGAGAAAGGAAGAAAAGAAAGCCAACCAAACAAGAAAACCGAAAAAAACTACATTATAACTCATTAGACCAAATTGAAAACCACTCTCATCAAACTGAACCCTGATTGAAACCCAATCAAACAAGAGATTGTAGATAAATGTCACCAGCTCCAATTGATTCCTCACCCTCCCATAAAAAATCTGTGTTCCTCTCCTTCCACAAACCCCAGCATAAGGATTTTCTTATTTCAAAAACTTCTAAATAACACTTTCCTAGACTTTAAACTACTAAAACTTAAGATTTTTCTTTATTATTTTTATTTTTTTGAGGAAATAAGATAATTTGTATAGAAAACCAAACAGCGAAAAATGCTACACAGCTGCATGAGGCATACTAGCTACCAAGAACAAAAAGAAAACAAAGCCCAAACAAGCACTACATAATAAGAGAATTCCAATCGAAGATCCAAGGGATAAAACTTAAGATTTTTCAAAACACAACCTTCTAAAAGCACTATTCCTGTCACTCATTGATACCCCTTTAGTAATTTTATCATAACTTTCCCAAATCACCTCGGATTATCTTGGTCTCGTTAGAAAGGAAACTGAATAACCTCTCCAAAGCCAAAAAGGCAACATTTAGTGAAAAAAAAAAAAGCCAAAAAAGCAAGTTTTGACCTTAGAAAACTTGGGCTAAAAATCAGTTTCGAGATTAACCTAAATCCTAAATTAACCTTTGCTTTCAAGCCTTATTAAAAGAACAACCCAATAAATAAAAATCCAAATAAACCCAAGGCATTGTTGGCCTTATTACAAAATTAACCCACCTAAACTGCTCTAACTACTAGGACAATTCGTAGGAACCTATCCATGGTCATCAAGCTTCTTTTTAGCCATATAATATGCTCCAACATCAATCTCCCTGGGTTTGAAAAAGTTCGACCATGCACTTGATGATCTTCCACTTGGAGGTCAATTTGAAGGTTAACTTGAAGGACTTCAACTTGTTAGGGCAGCGAAGTTGGAGCTTGTTGGACACCTTCCTTGGGTTTATTCTTGTTCTCCTGCTTGGAAAGTATTGATGAAGGTTTTGGCTTCTCATCTTTAGAAGCTTCATTAAAGTAAATGGAAACTGCAATTTGTGAAGTACCCTTCAAATTTGGTTGCTCTTGCACAAACCGTTGAGGTAGTGTCTTCATTAGATAGCGTACACAAAACTTGAAAAATTGCAACATGCATGTCTCTTGGTCATAGCTAACACGGCTGTCATTAATCCAATGTTTTCCAAACACAATCTAATGCCCACTAATCTGGCACACAACATCATCTTTATATGCTCATCATCCAAATTGAAGATAGAATCCTTCTCCATAATAACAACAAAAGCATTGATCTTCATCATCCTCTAAAATATTATCATTAGACTTAGAAAATATGATTTTCCTCAAAACGATCACTTATTAGAACCTTGAATAATTTCCCAAATGGGGGATTAAACTTAGCCCTAACTTCCACCATTTCCGGGATTACAACTAGGTAAGAATTAGATATAAAAACCTAGCTACAATACCAAAATCTATGTAGAACAATAGAGGGGATACCTAAATTTGATGTAGAATTGATGATCAAAATAATGTGGAAGCAAGAATATAATTTAATAGTCCAAAATTTGATTATTTGAACACTTTCAAGTAGCCAAAATTTTAAGAAAATATACAAATTTAAAAAGAGAATTAGAGAGAGGGATTTAGAAGAGATTAGGGAAGACAAGAAGGGAAAAAGAGAAAGAAATAACTTAGAAGGACAATTCTGGAATTTCAAGTTCGACTCATGAAATTACCAAAATGGCCTTGGTCGTGCATCAAAAAATTCTAAAAATTTGCAGGGTGTTAGATGAGTCATAAAGGTATCTCACACAAAATTTAATCAAATTCTGATAAGTTTTTATATAAAAAAATTATAAAAATTCAGATCTTTTATACTTCTTTAATAGAGTTTTTTAAACCAATAGAGAATTTTTGTTCAGCAACTCAGTCCTTGATGGTATCAATGGCAACACCTTAGATGTATATTGAAAATGAGATAAAGCAGGTAAGAAAAAGAAAAGATGAAGGAAGAAAAGAGAACAAGGGATAAAAAAAACTAGGAGAAAAAGAAATAGAAGATAAGAAGAAGATAGAGACTACGGAAGAACCCTAGGTTCCACAAGGTTAAACCACGGAAAAGGGAAAAAAAGATGAGAGATAAAACCAAAAAAAAACTTTAACTCAATAATCCATGTCTACCACTTTAAAACTCGTGTAAGCTTTTAATTAAGTTCAAAACACTAAGAAGATGGTAAGAAACCAAAATAGAAACTCCTAAACTACTAGTTTATTTGATACATAAGGTTTTCCTAAAACTAAAACTATTAACACTTGACTTTCTAAAAACAATTAAGAAACTTCTAATAAGAACTTTCTAATTACAAAAAACTTCTAAATAACACACTTTCCTAAACTTTAGATTACTAAAACTAAAGACTTTCTAAAACACTATTCTTGTCACTCATTGATACCCCTTTAATAATTTGATCATAACTTTTCCAAATCACCTTGGATTTGTGCAATCTTGGTCTCATTAGAAAGGTATCTAAATAACCTCTCTATTGGCACCAAAATAAGCCAAAAAAACAAGTCTAGACCTTAGAGAACTTTAGCTAAAAAAAAATTTCAGGATTAGCCTAAAATCCTAAATTAACATTGGTATTCAAGCCTTAATACAAAAACAACCCAATAAATAAAAATCTAAATAAACCCATAGCACTATTGACCTTATTACAAAATTAACCCACCTAAACTACTCTAACAACTAAGACAATTCGTAGGAGCCTATCCATGGTCATCAAGCTTCTTTTAGGCCATATGATATGCTCCCGCATGATTTAGACACTTTCTCTAACACCTGATCCCAAACCACTTTGGATTTAAAGTTGAACGAGGGCATGATCCTGAAAATTTTGTACCACTCCAATTCTATATATCACACTCTTCATCAGATTGACTTTTAAACCCAAAACATCTCAAAATGCATCAAATATAACCTAATTGACAAATCAACACATCAAAAAATATTAAAGTATCATTCACAAATTAAAAATGAGAGATCTATAAATTTCCAGGCCTCATTTCAAAACAATCAAAAAAATCATTCTCCACTCTACCAATCATACAACTAAAAACATCAGAAACAATAATGAACAAAAAAATGGATAGGGGATTCACTTGTCTAAGGCCCCTAGAGCTCTTGAAATACCCAACAGAACAACCATTAACTAGAACAAAAAAAATACATCAATTCAATACATACCTTCCTCGACGTCCTCAATTATCCACCAAAACCAAGCCCGCCCAAAACTTATTCTAGGAACTTCCTATTAAAGTGATCACAAGCCTTTCCCAAATCCAACTAGTATAAGAGACCTCAATATTTGCTTTAACTCCAGAATCCACGCACGCATTAGCAATCAACACTCCATCCAAAATTTCCCTACCAATCACAAACGACCCTCGAGGCACAAATATAATCCTACCCACGATCGTCTTCAAAAGCTGAACTAAAGTTTTCGCTATGATCTTATAAACACAGTTCAACAAACTAATAGGCATGTAATCCTTTAACTCCACTGCCCCTTTTTCCTTGGGAATGAGAGCAATGGAAGCATTGTTGATATTCTTATCAAAAGATTTGGAGTCAAAAAAATTCATCCAAAACTTTAATAAAATCATCTTTCAAGAAAGTCCAACATTTCTAGAAAAAAGATACTAAAAAACAATCAAGCCAGAGGGCTTTATCCCCTTTCATCCCTTTGATGACCCCCCAAATTTCATCCTCATGGAAAGGTTGCTCTAGAAAATCTCTATGGAAGATACAACAGATATTAAGCCCCGTAAGAGAAGGCCTAAAAACATGGGATTTCGAGTAGAGACGGGAATAATAGTTCACTATCTCCATTCTGATCTCATCATTAATATCCACCCAACGATCATCCACCATTAAGCCATGAATAAAATTAGCTTCCTTAACATTGGTTGTTTTATAGAAAAATTTAGTGTTTATATCCCCTTCTTTATTCACCCATGTCTAAAATTCTCTCTTGGATTCATCGCTTCTCCTTATTCACCCATACCTAATCCCGGACCATTGTCTCTAAAAAATTTCTTCCTTATTCACCCATAACAGTTGTATTTTGATTGTCATATTATAGATATAGGTTTTCTTGTGCAAAAAGCCAAAGGTTGGGTCTGTTTCCCGTCCACCCCTCCCAACACCCCATCATTACGGGACCAACAATGGGTAATGACCTTTGATTCATGTGTGTGTAATCATTGCTTATTTTAACATTCCAAGAAGTTTCTTGAAAATTTACACATTTTTTCAATATTTGTTAATATTTTCATAATTTAAATAAATTTTCCAATATTTCAAAACGAAACATCTAAGTTTCCCCAAAATTTTCATAACTCCTTCGGGCGATCCCCTACCCCAAGCCTCATCGTAATTGCCTTCCTTTAGCAGCCCAATAGAACAAGCACCCCTTCGGATCACTAATTCACTATTGAATGACAAGAAAAGAGAGTTGATCTCCGGAAAGTCTAGCTTTATGGGAGAAATGAGAAAAAATATTTTTGTATAAAGGGGGGAGAGGGTTATGTATGAAGAAAGGGTGCATATATGTAAATTATTTTTACTTTTTTTTATTCATGGGTGTGTAATCATTGCTTATTTTAACATTCCATAAAGTTTCTTGAAATTTTTCACAATTGTTCCCAAGATTTTTTTTAATATTTTTATAATTTACATACATTGTCCAATACTTCGAAACAAAACATCTAAATTTCCATAACTCCTTCGAGCAAAATATTAATGTATCATGGTATCAGCATTATCGATCATAGTAGGGGGCATTTTGGGTGAAAGGTGGATTTTGCGATTCTAAAAGAAAATGAAAACCACATTTCCCCCCATTTGAACATTTGAAGCTTGGAAAACTCTAGAATAGCCATTTTAGGACACTTCCAAACCCTCTTCTTGCTCGATTCGCAAATCCTTTGCCAAATCCAATTGGAAATGCCCGACAAAGGAAAAGGCAAGGCTACAAGTAGTGTTTCAAAGAGAAAGATGACAGCTCACAAACAATCCAATCCGTCGAGGCATGGACAATCTATACACGACAGCTCTCGCTTCCGAGATGAAGAGAGCAAGGCAAATTAGAATGGTTGCTTTACAAGGAGAAAACTTATAGTCGAGAGGTTCGTCAAATCAGTGGCCCTACGCGACATTGGATTGGAAGCACATCTCAAAGATTTAGCTTGGACACTTATCCTCAAGATTCGAGCCAAATATTGCAAGGCGATAAGATTATTTTATGCAAACTTGTTTGAAAATGACTTTATAAATCTTACTTTCAAGACCATCATATAAAATACTCCAATGACCATCAACTCGGGCACTATTGTGGTCGCTTTAGACCTTGGGAGAGAACCTGAGCTGGATGTTGTGTTTCACATGCCTACACTAGAGCTAGAGGAGAAGATGGCAATGACAGAAAGACTAGCAGGAAGAGGATTGCATGGGGACCCCTACTAAAGGCCAATGAATGCACACCCAAGGCTAGACTTCTTAATAGGGTTACCTACAACCTACTGTCGATGATGCATCACTCAGAATTGAATGAGACCGGTATATATTATTGATGTGATCCTACAGGGGAAAAAGTTTGATATTCCCTCTATGCTTTGCTAGTCACTGGTGGTGGGAGCAAGCACCAAGACTTCAAAGAAGAGTCTTCCCCACCCAATCCCGATCTCCAAGCTTCTGAAGTAACATAAGGTCAATTACCCAAAGGATTCCATCATCCTCAAACAGGGAGAACCAATCAACATTAGTACTCTTGGGAGGATGGGATTACCCAAGAGACCTGTTACGGGTACATCTGGTGGTGTTAGACCAATGTCTAGAACATCTAGGATTTTTTATGCCATTGGGGTTACATCTCATGTTGATGAGTCTGCATCCGAGCCAGCACCTGAGCCTCTACCCCATCTACCACTAAGCATCCTACATCCAGCACTGCAGCCCCTCATACCTCCACGACCATAGAGCTTATTTTGGATTACACGGGATAGGTTGGAGGACATCTTGATCAAGATCATTGATAACCAAAAGTTGTTCACCCAGAGGATGAACAAAATGGAGAGAAGACAACAAAGAATGGCATCTCTAATGGAAGCCCAAAGTAATTTCTATCAAAATTTTCCCAACATGTACAAGGTGACCCTAGATTTACTAGGTTCACCTGTTTCCCCCAATGTACCTATTGATCTCAAGGACCTCGAATTTGAAGAAGAAGATGATAGCGATGATGGAGATAATGAGGGAAGTGACGGCAGAGGACATGCTAAGAGTTAGCATGTTTAGGTGTCTTTAGAGTTCAACTTTTAGATGGTGAAACATTTTGTATGGATGCATAGAGATTTCGAGTTTTAAGTGTTTTTTTTTTTTTTTTGGAAAATCATGTATTTTGGTGAACAAATTAACGAAAAAGAGACTTCAATTTTTTTCTTTTTTCTTTTTTTGTTGTAGAAGTCTTTTACTTTGAAGTCTTAACTTTTCATGTGGATGATTTCTATACATCACTACGTTGCCAAGTTACACACTTAAGTACTACCTATTACGTCATATACCTTAAATGAACAACAATAGCGCAATTTTGCTTCAATTTCACCCATTCACTTAGGCTTACGAAACCATAGAAAAAATAAATGAATAAATAGACGCATTTTGAGAGGAATAAGAGGATGATTTAGAACAAAATTTTCATACTTGTTCCTTGATTAAGGTAGCACTAATTCAAATGACTGAATTTATTTTAAGGGGGGGAGAGTGTAACACCACGCAATTCTTTTGGTGTATTATGGGATGAAGGATTTGACCTCAATGACCCAACTGGGTCAACCTACCTGAAACCAAACAAGAGGACCAACCTTAGTCCCCTTTGGACCTAGTTGAGTCACTAAGATGATAATGAGAGTGTGGGGAGTGAATGAATCCAAGAAAAAAGGATTTCAATGGAAAAATTTACAAAATTGATGAACAACACAGTCATGATCGATCGCACCCCCACCTTGATCGATCAAGACCTCAAAAAATCAATTCTAGACATTTTAGACATTGTCTGATCGATCATGATTGATTGATAAGGATCTCAGAAAAATCCAAAAACTAAATTTCAGCTTCTACCTAATCTATCATGGACCTATGATCAGTCATAGAAACCCCATGATCGATCATGTCAGTTCAAACTTTCAATTATGAAAATTTTGAGGGGTAATCTTAGAATTTGACCTCTCACTCATGCACAAACCCCTATGTGACGAATTAGAACTAAGTTTGCCCCATTTAGACTAAATGACATAAGGTGAGAGGGAAAGGAAAGAACAGAAAAATTGGGGAAAAATGAGGAAGAAAGCTCCAAATTTGGAGAGGTAAGCCATGGGAACTTGCCCCATAAGAGAATTGGCTTAGATCTAGGATTTTCTTTCTATTTTGCATGAAATCTATAGAATTTCACTGATTTGTGATGAAATTCCACATGGATCTACAGAAAACGAGGTTCTAGAAGAAGTTGGTGGAGAAAATTCTAAAGAAAGAAGAAATTGGAAAATGAAGAGCTAGATCTACTACAGAATTGCGATAGTAAGTAGTAATGTGGGATAGACAGCCCTCTTTCTTTGATCTCTGACTGATTGAACATCATTATGTAAAGTATATTTTCATGTCTTCTTCAATTTGTGATGAAAACCACTTTGATATTCATGGATCTTAGTTAATCCTCTTAAATTCTTGTTGGAACTTCAATTGAAACTCTTAATCTCTGATCTAATTCATTTTAACCTTAAGATCTGTGAAAATTATGATCTAAATCTATTAATCTACCATTGTAATTGGTTTTTATTAAATTGTTCAACTGTATTGAACTCATTGATTGTACTAATCATATCGATTGTATCAAGTTTATTGATCTTATTGATTCCATGTGATTGTGTTGAATTCATTGATTGTATCAGTTCAGATTTATAGTATCAATTCTATGGATTGTTATTGGTCCTCTACTTGAGGATTCTCAATGAGATGGAATCTATCGGTCATATTCATTCTACCGATAGCATTGATTTTGTTGATCGCATTGATCTTATTGATTGTATTGTATTGATCATATTATCCCATTGATAATGTTAATCACTATTGTTCTTATTGACTTGATTGAACGCTCACGTGCTATTTGTTATGCCCTCCGCTTGGAGATGATCAATGTGTTTGCCCTCCGCTTGGGGATAATCAAGGGGATGGTTTCACCTTCTACTTGGGGATAAGCAATGTGTTTGCCCTCCGCTTTGAGATAATCAATGTGTTTGAATGCGATGGTTTTGCCCTCCGTTTTAGGATATCAATACGTTTGCCCTCCGCTTGGGGATAATCAAGGCGATCCGCTTGGGGATAATCAAGGCAATAATTTTTCTCTCCGATTAGAGATAATCAAGGCAATGGTCCTGCCCTCTGCTTGGAAAATCAATGTGTTTGCATCCCATCATTGGTAAATTCTACAATGATGACCGAATGATTTGCCTCTTACTGATCGACACCCATTCGGTTAATTCTATGTTTGTCATTGCTCCAGGTTTTTTTTATGAATGTCATTGCTCCGATTGATTCATACATATATCGTATTAATTGATACCCAATCGGGTAACTCGACATCTGCCATTGTTTTGTTTGAAGCCCAACCAGGTAAGTCACCACTATTATTGATTGATTGATATCCTTTTGGGTTAGCTAAAGTACGTTGTGATTGATTGATACCTTCGGGTAACTCGTAATTGATATCCAACCGAATTGTCAAAGATTTGAATCCTACTTGGTTAAATAGATGGCCAAATTGATGAATTGTGGAAATTGTATCAGAATGCCTCTATATAAGCTTATGATCTATTGACATATGTATCGTAGTAGAACTATGCATCCATTGTAGATTAAACGATTAAATCACTCACTATTATATTGTTTTGCTCATTTTTTGTTTCTTTGTGGCCAAGCATACATTATCCATATGAAACTGTTATCATATTATTGTATATCGTTCTATTTCATTTCATGTATATTTTACATTACTCCTTACAAGCCATGGACTCATCCATCTATAACCAATTTTCAAAGAGTGAATGAACAGACAATAGAGGAATGAAGAAATGCTAGGGCAATGTTTGAGCCCGAGAGTTTATTTCCCTTACTTTGCAATTGGTTTATGTTGGACATGAAATCGTATTGGAGACTAGTCCTTTCTTGGACTACATTTTGAACATTGTTGGTTGTAATAACTCTTACTTGAGATAGATTAGTTTTGAGCAAATAGTTCATATTGGAGACTGGGCATTTTATCAAGTCTCAAATGGGACAACGGATTGGAAGGATATAGAAATTATAGTTATATGAGATAATTATACACTTCCGCTGCAATTGTAATAAATGTATATCATTCTGCTACATGTGTAAATGGTAAAATTATAATGGACATGGTTTGAACTGAATGAACTCTGTTGCGAAATGAGTAAGTAAATGAATGAAAGAACAATTATGGTAACGATGTTAATAAAGTAAAAGAAAAAAAGAGACCATAAATGACTATGGCTAAGATATGGTTTGTCTTAATCCCACAGTCCGAATCCGGGGTGCTTACAGGTTATTATCCGAGTCCGGGTTCAGGGCGTGATAGAAGAAGAAAGGGAAGAAGAAAATCATAGATGAAGAGAAAACAATCATATGAGTATGTATTTGTCATACGGTATATATATATGGGAATGGATGTAATACACCATCCATACACCCCTACAAATACATAAAAACTCTTATTTCAGCAACACTAAACATAGACAAATCTACCCTCAAATGCATATTACCCCCTTGTCTAACATGCTTCAACACACTCCCTCAAACTGGAGTATAGATATCACACATACCTAGCTTGAGAATTATTTCATTTAATCTTAATTTAGTCACTCCCTTGGTTAAGACAACTGTCAACTGTTGTTCAGTCTTCACAAACAGAGTACAAACCAGCCCAAATAATAATTTCTCTCTGATTAAGTGTTTGTCCACCTCAATATGTTTTGTATAATCATGTTGTACAGAATTATGAGATTTATTTATAGCAACCTTATTATCACACCCATTACTACAGTCATGTTGTACTAATGTTCATAACCACAACACTTCACACACACCATGAGCCATAAATCGATATTTTGTTTTAGCACTTGACCATGCAACAACCGATTGTTTCTTGCTTCTCTATGTCACAAGATTACTTCCTTCAAACGAACAATACCTAAAGGTTGATCTTCTATCTATAGCTAATCTTGCCCATCTACATCAGTATACACTTCAACTCTCATGTGACTATTATTAGAAAATAACAAACCTCTTACTGATGCTATTTTAGATACCTTAAAATTCGGTAGGTCGCTTCTAGATGGGAAATTCTCAGAGAATGCATGAATTGACTTACCACCACAACAGCAAATGCTATATCAGGTCGAGTGAGACAAATAGATTAGTTTACCTACTAATCGTCAATATCTTCCAGCATCAAACAATGGTCTCTCATCTTGATCATTTATCCCATAATTTATTTCAATATGAATCTTTGTAGGTCTAGCTCTTAATAGGCCTTCTTAGTTGACAAATCCAAGATATATTTCAATTCCCAAGAAGTAACGTAACACTCACAAATCATTGGCTTTAAACTCATTACTGAGGTAAGATTTTAGTTTCTGTATTTCACCTGGATCATCCCCAATTACAACATTTTTTTAGAGCTACATGAGAGACCTTTATTGAAGAAAAAAAGAAGAAACAGAACAACAGAACGGGGACATAAAAGCTACAACACCCAATATTTATGACAATATCATCATATACATAGAAACCACTATTGTGGTTTCCTTCTATGCATGCATGATAAATAAGGTGTAATCCACTTAAGATTGCCTATACCCCAAGTTCTTCAAACTTCAACTAAACCTTTCAAACTAGGCTCGTGGAAATTGTTTGAGTCCATACAATCCCTTCTTCAACCTGTAAACCTTTCCTTCACTTCCCAGTATTTTAAATCCTGGGGCAGCTTCTATAAACTTCCTCATAGAAATCACCATGTAAGAAAGCATTCTTGACATCCAGTTACCAAAGTAGTCATTCTCCATTTGTTGCAATTGTTAACAAAACTCTAATTGAGTCATCTTTGCCACCAGTGCAAAGGTTTCCTGATAATCAATATCGTGCGTTTGGGTATACACTTTTGCAACAAGCCTTGCTTATACCTCTCAAATAATCCATTTGCCTTATACTTGACAGTATAGACGCACTTACATCCCACAAGTTGTTTCCATATTGGAATATTAACATGTTCTCAAGTACCATTCTTTTCAAGGGTTGTCATCTCTTCACACATGGCATCCCTCTACTTAGGTTGGGAAATAGCCTAATTATCCAAAAAAAAAAGTTGAGAAATAATCTTCTTAAGGTTGGAAGGCACAATTATAGAGGACATAGAATTGACAAAGGAGCTATATGAAGAATTCAAAGACTAATATAAGACACAATTGGAGATAGATGGTTAGTACAAGAACATTTCCGGATTTCCCTTTGCAAAAAGCAATTGGAAGATTTTCATCAGACTCATAACATAAATAAACATAACCTGGATCCAAAGAAGAAATCGGAGATGAAAGATTGGTTGTCCTTTCTCCTTGTTAACACATGTAGCTCCTTTCCACCACCTAGACTATCAAAAACAAATGGAGGAACAAGAGTGGGTAAGGGCAAAGGTGAAGGAAGGCAAGATGAAGAACTCTCTTCATAACAATGCTTCCCCGAAAAGAGGCGGAAGAAAAAGAAAAAAAACATAGACTCAAAAAATAGCATCCATAAAGACAAACTTCCTTCTAGAAGATGAATGATAATATCTACAGCCTTTTTGTGAAGTAGGATATCTAAGAAATACACATTTTAAAGTTTTTGGATCCAACTTAGTTCTATCACGTTGTTGAGTGTGGACAAAACAGATATAGCCAAATACTTTAAGAGGGAACAAAATTAAAGAACGATCATGACACAAAACAAGAAATGGAGACTTAAAATTAAAAACAAGGGAAGGCATGCAATTACTGAGATATGATGCAGTAAGGCTGTTGACCAGAATGTTTTGGAACATGTGTGCTGAAAAGAAGAGCTCTACTAACCTCCAAAAGAATCATATTCTTGCATTCAGCCAACCCATTTTGTTGAGGTGTACCAATACTAGAAGTTTGATGTTCAATAGCACAATTGACCAAGTAGGACTTCAAAATAGTAGAAATATATTCCCCCCCCCCCCAAAAAAAAAATGTCAAATCTCTAACCTTAACAGATGCAACAAATTGGGTGTGAACCATCTTGTGATATATTTGAAAGATAGAACCAACTTCATCTTTTGTTTTCATGAGAAAAAAACCAAATGCACCAAGAACAATCATCAACAAAAGTAACAAAATATTTATATAACAAAGAAGT